>JAWWEM010026639.1:4766-17832 GCA_035582935.1 Ormyrus thymus | reverse complement strand
GAGTAGTGAGTATTCATTAAGTCGTAATTTAAGTCAACGTGGATTAAATATTAGTAATCCTTTCTCTCTGTGCAGTTCTTCACCTCCTCGGGCTGGACGTTAGTAACATAATACAGAAAAAGATAAGAAATGCGTTCTAGATAAACTGTATAACGTGACCATTCATGCGAAATGTTTTAATTAATATTGTATTTCATTGTATAGCCAAAATAAAATTCACTCATGGAAAGGGTACTTTGAAAAAAGTTTCATTGAAATTAATACTAGTAAAGGGAAATATTACTATTTTTAACTAAGGTTAATAAAGCGCTACACGGAATTTAGTGAAGACTACTGATATATTTATATTCCCTAAAAATTACTCCTTCTACTTTGCATAAATGTTTGATTCGAACAGTTGAAACAATTATATTATTGTGCAAAGATCAAAGTCAATCACAGGCTGGAACTTACTGATTAAATCTGCTGTGCATCAGTTTTAAATCCATTTCTTTGAAACACAGTATTAATCACAGAAATATATACAGGCATTCTAGTTTCTCCATTTCTTTGAGAATATGTTAGTTACACCAAGCCAAAGTATACCACGCGAACGTAAAATTTTGATAACCATCCATTCTATTAAGAAGTGAGAAAGAGTGCAGATGCAGCGGACGCGAGCAGGGCTTCACTCGAATGTCCGGAAGTATATCTTACAGTAATGTGGATACACGAACACTGCATATATGAGTCCTCGATTAACAATGTGTGGTTGAAAACTTTTGGAAACTTGGAGGAAGATGACGCGGACGTGAGAGAAGCTTCTGCAGTTCGCGCTTTCACAATTCGCTGCGTTTAACGACTCTGTGGGTCGCACAGCTCTCGTTTTTCTTTACTTCTTAGTACGAAGTTGAAGCGCAAGTTTTCGCGAAGTCTGGTAACTTGAGCACGACGCGTTAGAAACAAAGACTCGGGCGATTGCTTTTTATCCGCGAGAAATTTCAAGTGTCTGCGGGAGAAAAATAGTGGAAAATTTAGCAAAGGATTAGGGGTCGATATTTAGGTTTTGAAGTGCTTTAGTGGAAATTTAAGGTGACCAAAAGCTTTTGTTATAATACGCAGTTCCTATAATTCATAAAAATTTAGTTTAAAAAATGTATGGCATGCTTACACAATTTAGTTTCTAAAAATAATAACTTTTTAGCATTTCAAACTCTACATTGTATATTCCCAGACGATTATAACAAAAAATAAATCAAAGAAGTTTTTCTCTCGCAAACTACTGACTCGTAAATGCCCGAAGCAAATTGACACTTCCTTATTCTCGATCTGCTCTACACCGCTTTCTTTATGCTAAATCATCGACTGCGACTTTACGCAAATTTCCCTCGGACCAGTAAAACTCTTGCCGCAATTAATAAAACCCTAGCCTTTAGGTTATTTCGAACGAGATTTTATTTATGTGATAAAACCTTCGTGTATTTGTATATATCAGCAGTTAATTCATTTTGAACCATTGCAGTATTTTAGTGAAGTCATGAATTGCATTTTTCAGCGGATAATTTATAAATTCTTTGTAATTGTAAAAAAAGTTATAGTTGTGCAAAGCATTCAAGAAACTCGCTAAAGATGACAGTATTGTTATAATGCAAAATTTTTAAAAAGTGAAAATTTGAAATTTACAATACAGTTTCAATCGTCAATCCTTCTAAATATTAAAAATTTGACTCAAGCAATAAATTTAAAGGCTTTCATACAATTTTTATAGACTAAATCCGCATGTGCTTTCTAAATAAATTTAGAAAAAAGCTTCACTACCATAAAATCGAATAATGAGAAAAAATATTTTGAAAGCACAGCTATTTCGACTCTCCCAATACCCGAACTACATCAAAGAAAGACATAATGACCGTCTGCAAGTTTTGATACCCTCGTATACGAGCCAGATGATATAAGTCGTGGGTTATTGTAACGTTTACGGTGTGTTTGAACGACTTTACGAAGAGCGAAACTGCTCGCAGACACGCTTTGAATCGCGAAATTTCTTCGGCTTTCTTTAGACGTTTGTCAGCGAGGAAAAATAAAGCGGACAAAATAGGAGTGCAACAATGCGATCAAGTAACGATTACGCGGGAAAATGTTGCTTCTTTTTTGCTCGATGTCAATTCTATTCAGAATTACAAGTTTAAAATCGTTATGTAAGGGTGAAAAGGGTAAAGAATAATCAATAAATTGTTCTTAAAAGTCTGTACAGTTTATGAAAATACTACAAAATCAATAGTGTGTAAAGTATTTAAAAAAATGTTAGTTTTCTATTAGTTTAAATACAGATTTTTAAAACATTACGTAATAAATTTACATTGTGAGGGCGCACTGGCCAATTTGAATTTACCGCTCCTCATATTAAAGCATTAAAATTCGGCCGTCAGAGAGCTCCAGTAACAACACATTTGGAGACTATAAATTCGCGCTCTCTGAGCTCTTACGCTCTCTCGCTCCGTCTCCGTCGCTTGGCACCGACCTCTCCAACTCTACAAGCTCACCCGTACAACCTCACAGAGGGCATCACGAGCCTATCTTCGCAGATCCTCAACGGCACGCAGCTTTAATCCCAACAAGTCTAAATCCAACAAGTATTGGGAAACGCGTATCGAGTGGGTCCGGCATCATTGGGCGACGATTGGAAGAGCGCGGAGCGAGGAGCCAACGTTACAATCACCGACGGACAAAAGATAAGTCCCTTGCGCAAATACCTCAACCGTTCACCAGTTCGCCGCCTCGGTCGCGCCGTTTGATAGCGTTCACGAGAATCGGTCTATAGAATTGGGACTATCGACCTGCGATCCGTGAGACTTTTTAATAAAGCTAATCTCGTCACAAGATTCGTTGATTTGATTCCAAAACCTCTAACGAACGAAAGGTTTTTCCGCTCAATTTCAGGGAAAATGTAATTTGTCGGCAAAGGAGGAAAATTAGGACTTTTCTTTATGAATATAAAATTATTTAAATTCTTTTTAAAAAAAGTGAATTTTTAATAAAGTTTTGGTAGTAAATTCTTTTACATTATTCCATTTTGTTTGAAAAATCGATATATTATTATAAATTATAAATATACATTTTTATGGGCTCCTTCAATCTATTTTTAACAATTTACACCATCTTATCTGATAAGCATCAATTATAATCTCATAGATAACTTGAATACATAACGTGAAAGATTCTTTTGTAGCGACTTACTGTTTTTCTGAATTTCACACGCTAATGAGTACTTCATGTTTGTGCACGATGTCAAAGACAGATGAGACTAAGGCTTTCTTAACAAACGAAGAAATTGACACTTTAGTTAATCGATGCTCCACATTAAAAAAGTTGAAAATTAAAAAGTTTTATTTAAAACCCTTCTCCGAAACCAAACTGGGTTATCAAGGTGATCATAAACTACTGACAATCTATGTTTGCGAACGTGATAGTGACTTAGAAGTGCCTAAATCTTTAACATTTTTCGCTAAAACACTGATGCCTGACAGTAACGTTTTTGAAAAAATGATCTTTCAAGAAGAATTTATATTCTACGGGAAAACAATGGCCCAATTGATGGACAACTTCCGACTAGAACACTGGGCCGCTGACTGTCTTTTAGCCAAAGAGAATATAATAGTTTTGGAAGATCTTAAATCAAGAGGGTTTAAGGTAATCGATGGACAGCTGAGCATCGATCATCTGAAAGCAGCAATGGCAAGTGTTGCGCGTTTCCACGCAAGTACGATCATACTGGAAAAAAAGCTGCAGCAGCCTTTCTGTGATGTTTACGAAGGATACTTTAAGCAAAAGTCTTTTAGAGACACTGAAGAATATTCGCTCAATTGGCTGCTCGCCGGTATTGAGGTTATTGAGACCATCGCTGTCGAATTACACATAAATCCCGAGTACGCTAGGATCGCTTACGATTTAGCGATGGACAAAATAAAGCCAATGGCAGAAGGAAGGAATCTTCTGTGCCATATGGATCTCTGGTCGAATAATATGATGTTCAAAGGAGAAAAAGAAATATCCTGCAGGCTGGTGGACTTTCAAATGAGTTTCTACACTTGTTACGCTATAGATTTGATACAACTGATTTATTTGAACACTACTAGAAGTATGAGGCAAACGTACGAGAAAGAATTGATTGAAGTTTATCATGAGGTATTATCAAAAGCGCTCCGAATGTATAAATTCGAAGATTCGGAGATTATTAGTTTGGAAGAAGTGATTCAAGATTTTGAGAAGAAAAGGATTATTGGACTAGTGTTCGCAGCTCAGTATTTTCCAATTTCGTTGCTCAATAAAGACTTTGTTGAGGAATTCACTGAGAGCGCGGAAACCATGGATAGATTCAAGTTTATTAGTCGTAAAAATATCGTTCTGAAAGCTATGAAAGTAGATTTTGACTATCGGAAGAGGAATGAAGAAGCCGTTCGAGAGTTAATAGAATATACGAAAACTATAAGAATATAAAAAATAAATTTTAAATCAGTGTGTATATTTATTATAAAGCATTGAATTAAAAATATTAAAGTGCGTTAGTAAAATTTTTTATACATTTGTTACATATTTTATTTTATTTTTATGTTGAAATAAACGAACTATTTTAGTATTGTGTTTGAGTATTTCTTGTTTTGTTGAGAACATCCCACACAGTACGAAATATTGCTGCAAGGTTTCAAACGTTTACTAAAACCTTATTAAAGCTTGCAGCAATATTTCGTGCTGTGTGGGATTAAGCAGGCTGCAAATAAATTATTTTTTTACTCCAAATTTCCTCTTTCAAATTCAAACAACTTCTGTCAATTTATCATTGGAGTATTAAAAAAAAAGTGCAATAATTAAAAGCATTGGTCCGTTGATCTCTTTTTGAATAATGAAAGGACAATGTTTACTCTGGGTTTAATAAAAAGCGACTTTAAGGAAGCTGTGCGGGAGTTCATAAAGCGTTTATAAAATATTACAAAGCAATTGTCATAATTAATTTTACTGCGAGATAAAGTTCTAACTTTATCTCGCAGTAAAACGTAGCTTATCTTCTAATCATGTAGTTTAAGCATTATTATTAGAAATACATTCATTTATTTAAAATGATTATTAAAGTTTCAATGCAAAAGTATTTCAATTTCGACACTTTTTCATTATTTCAGAAACATAATCTAGCAATCAATGATGAACCCAAGATAAAGTAATCTGATCGAACAATATCTGCTGTGCTGCTACTCAATGATCGTATTGAAAACGTTCAGTATCTTCTGCAAACTACAGTAAGAAGGAAGGCAGATCTAATCAGTTAATTTGCATTATGTCGCAATCAATACGTGCTATAAATGAGATTTTAAACCGTGAAAGTAGTGTTCATAACAAGTTAACGACTAAAGACGTCGATTTTATATTAAGTTCTTTTTATCCATTTGAAAAAATTGAAATTCATAGCTTAGATCTTAAACCGTTTTCTTTGAATAAACTTGGCTATCTTGGCGTTCACGAACGCCTCACTATTAAATTATCTGAACTGAATAAAGTTAAAGATGTTTTCAAAATTCTATCCTTTTTCGTTAAAGGTATTGAATCCGTTAGTAACGCTTTCGATAAATTAGTATTCGATGATGAATCAAAATTTTACAAAGAAATAATGCCGCAGTTGATGAAAAATTTTGTGTGCGAACCTTGGGCACCGATGTGTTATTTGGTGAAAGAAAATCTCATAATATTAGAAGATCTCAAAGATAAAGGATTCGAAGTAATTGATGGACAATTGAATATTGAACACATTAAATCGGCAGTGGTTAGTCTTGCACACTTTCATGCGAGTTCTTTCTTACTGAAAGAAGCATTACAAAAATCGATAAGTGAAATTTTCACGGGTTATTTTAAGCAGAAAGTTTTTGTAAAGGACGGTTTCGGATGGAATTGGTTATGTGCTGGAATGGAAGTCGTTGAGGCTATAGCTTGTAAATTAGGTTTAAATCCTAAGTATGCTTCTGTCGCTTATAAAAATGTTTTTAATAAAATAAAACCATTAGAAGATGAAAAGAATGTTTTGTGTCATTTTGATCTTTGGTCCAAAAATCTGATATTCAAAGAAGGAAGTGAAATAAGCTGTAGGCTAATAGACTTCCAAATGTGCTTTTACACTTCTTATGTGACAGACTTGGTACAACTTATTTATCTAAATACCGCTCGAGAAGTGAGACAAAAATTTGAAAAGAATTTGATTGAATTGTATCACAAGACACTAAAAGAAACTTTACAATGTCATGATTTTGATGAACGGAAAATAATCAGTTTGCAAGAAGTCACTCAAGATTTTGAAGATAAGAGAATCTGTGGTTTAGTAATGGCTGCGCAATGTTTTCCAATTTCTTTGTTGAGTGACAGATTTGTTCAAGAGTTTTCCGAGGATTCTGTAAAAATGAATAGTTACAAATACAACAGTAGAAAAGATTTTGTTATGTCAGTTTTTAAAGAAGATAAGTATTATCGAGATCGGAATGAAGAAGCCGTAAAGGAGCTGATAGAATATACAGAGAAAATCGAACGTTATATAGATACTAATATCAAGTTTAACATGTAATATTTTTTTAGTAAAATTTGAACTTAAAATTTTCGAAAATTAATTTTTCACTTAAAGGAGTAATTAAATTTTTATTAGAACATCTTGAAAACAAATAGTTAATTGTAGTTTTATTATTTAATAAAAAAATATAAAAATTTAAGATAATTTAAAAAATGTTTATTTTCTATTATTAGTTTAAATGTAGATTTTTAAAACATTACGTTATAAATTTACGTACTAATAGTAAAATTAATAATATTTATATACAAACTATTTAAAATCAACATTATTACAATTCATAATTTTTAATATAGAATTTAGCTCGGAATTTAGCTAATAGTTAAAAAATAGTTAAATATGAATGAAATGAAGATTAAAAGCTGTAATTACAACTTGTTTTTCGCGTTTCAGAAGCAAGTAAGTATCGAGATTCGCACACCGAAGGTGCCTGGTGACGCAAGCCGCAGACTCAGCCAGTCTCTACACTTTCAGCCAGCAGTCTTCTCACAGTGTTTACCGTATTCGCATCGCGTAGTTGTTACCTTTGCGTAATGTCGCGAACAATCGATCGTTACGGCTATAGAACCAATCGCCTAACAGCCGAAGAGGCTGCAGAACTAGCCAGCAATTTGTTCCCCTGCGCGCGTCCTTCAAACTTGGAAGTAATACATCTCGACTCGAAGCCCTTCTCGTCGGAAAAGCTAGGTTACCTCGGCGTGCACGAGCTCCTAATTGTCGTGGTGCGCGACAATGGCGCTGACGCAGAAACTGCCAAGAAGACGCTCACGCTCTTCGTCAAGGCAGTCGTGCCAACTTTCAACGCCTTCGATCAGCTAATATTCAAAGAGGAATCTAAGTATTACCAGGATGTGATGCCCCTGCTATTGAGCAGCTTTAAATCGGAAAAGTGGGGGGCCAAGTGTTACTTGACGGGGAAGAATTTTTTCGTTCTGGAGAATCTGAAGACCAAGGGTTTTAAGGTGATCAACGAAACTTTAAGTGTGGATTACGTGAAATCAGCTTTAATGTGTACTGCTCGTTTTCACGCCTCTTCAATCCTGCTGGAAGATAAGTTACAAAGGCCGTTGAGCGAGGTTTTCTCGGGGTTTTTCAAAGAGAAAGTATTCTTAAATGATGATAACGGATATGCCTGGAAGTGGCTGCTTACTGGTATCGAAGTTGCTGAGGCTGTTTCCGCAAAGTTTGGATTGAATCCTAAATATCCCAGGATCGCTTACGACTTGACCCTGGAAAAATTTAAGCCAGAGAAGGGAGAAAAAAACGTTTTATGCCACGAGGATCTCTGGGCGAACAATATTATGTTTAAGGAGGAAAATGGTGTAATAAGTTGCAGAATTGTAGATTTTCAAATGACAGTTTATACGTCTTATGTTATCGATTTGGTCATGCTAATTTATCTTAATGTAAGTAGAGAAACTAGGCAAACAATAGAGAGGGAGTTAATCGAAGTGTACCACAAAGAACTTAAAGAGACTCTTCTAAAGCACGGATTGCCTGAGAGTCAGATTTTGACTCTAGAAAAAGTCATTCAAGATTTTGAAGATAAGAGGATTTGCGGCATAATAAGTGCCGCCCAATTTTTCCCGATCGCGACATTAAATAAAGATCTAGCCTTAGAATATTCTAAAGACCCCGTGCAATTGGAGAAGTACATGTACGAGAGTCGAAAGGATTTCGTGATGAGAGCCATGGAACTGGATAATGTTTATAAAAGCAGGATTGAGGAAATTATGCAAGAATTGATGCAGTACATGCAATCAAACGATCAGTGAGGAGAAAAGACTGCTTTAATTTCGGTAAGTAGAAAGGTGCGTTTTAATCTTTCTTAATATTAAAAAAAAAAGAAATACTAAACGTGAATATCTGAGACAGACTATATGGTAAAAAGTGTAATTTATAATTAACCGACAAAAAAGTCAGATAAAAATTGAGCTTCTTAAAAAAGTAAAGTAATGTAATTTAAAAATAGTACGATTGATATTGTGCGTCTTTATACTCGAGTCTTCTTTAATCTGCGGAGTTGAAACTTCATCTCAGTCTCGGTTTGTTGTAAATGAACGAAACTACACTTCTTTCGTAAGTTTTTAAAGAACTTTTTTTTAATGCAAGTAATAGCGATACAATGAATATGACTAAATTCTAATAACAACTGTTTCTCTTTTTCTAATGGTTTTCAAAATAGTTCCTATCTTAAATTAAATTGCTTTTCTTAATCGTTCTGCCTTCGGCAACATTAAGCCATACTTATTGGAGCTTTGTTTACAATACAGAGTCAGCTGTATTGTTACCTGTACATATTCAGTTGTAATTTCGTACTTAAAAGTTACCGAGATTGCAAGTTTTATTCGCAAAAATCTAAATATCAATGTCTTCAAAGATACAGTTTTTAAACTATAATTATTACGAGGTGCGGGAGACTTAATTTTTCGTAATTTTATTTAATATTTTAAATTTAAGTTTCTACAAAATTTTTACGAGGTTCAAATTACAAGTAATTTCTAGAAATACTAAATAATATATAATTGAGTAAGTATCGTAACATATTTTAATAATATCGTTTAATAATAAGTAACCAATTTATTTGAAATCATTTTCACTTGTAATCAGCGCATAATCTAAGTAATGTTTTTTAATAAATTATTTTAAAAAATTGCACGAATTTCGCATAAATTCTTTAAAAAGATTCTTAAAATTACTATCTCCAATTTCACATAAAACACTTGAAAGCCCCACTTGATTTACACTTAATAATTTCATCACTTTAAGAGCCCATCTCAAGCTTCCTGATTATCTATGATTGTTTCAGAAGTATCACCTTTCAAAGATAGAGGTTAAACGATCCGTCAGTGTAAAACCTAACGCAGTGCGATTGAATAATGCCGGCTGCTGAATGCACTCCAGTCTTTCCTAAACTGCTCGACGAAGCGCAGCTTGCAAAAACGAACATGCCGCAGCTTATCGAGACTTCCTCGCCCGGCAATATCGGCCTCAACCGCAAAGTAAACAAGTACATTACTTTCCAAGAAATCGCCACTTTGGTCGGGCAGTTTTTCACGTCGAAGCACCTGAAGATCATCAATTTCAATCTGAAGTCCATTTCTTCGGAGAAGCTTGGCTTTCTTGGACTCCACGAGCTTTTGACCATTGAAGCTTGCGAGAAGGACGCCGATCCGGAAATATGTAAGAAGATACTTACTTTCTTCGTAAAGACAATCCTACCGTCCCGAAATTCCTTCGACGAGTTGGTTTTTAAAGAGGAGTGCAAGTTTTATCAGGAAGCAGTGCCTCGGCTAATGGAAGGTTTCAAGTTCGAGCCTTGGGCAGCTGATTGCTACCTAGCCAAGGAGAATTTCCTAATTCTAGAGGACCTCAAGTCTAAGGGATTTAAGGTATTCAGCGGCCCGTTGAACATCAACCAGCTTAAGGCAGCACTGAGCTGCGTAGCTCGTTTCCACGCAAGTTCCATCATGTTAAAGGAGAGGCTGCGGAAGCCTCTGAGGGAAGTCTTCGGGGACTTCTTCAAGCAGAAATCCTTCTTAATCGACGACGAATTTTCCAAGAAGTGGATCCTCACCGGGATCGAAGTGATCGAAGTCATAGCGGAGAGGATCAATCTGGACCCCAAGTGCGTGTCCATCGCATACGAGATGGCCATGAAGGAGCTACAGCCAGCCGAGGAAGCAAAGAACGTCCTCTGCCACGCCGACTTGTGGTCCAACAACATGATGTTGAAGCAGGAACACGGACACATCAGCTGCCGCCTGGTGGACTTTCAAATGTCCTTCTACACCTCCTACGCGGTGGACCTCGCCCATCTCATCTACTTCAACACGACGAAGGCGACCCGACTGACCTACGAGAACGAGTGCGTCGAGCTCTACCACTCGGTCCTGAAGAAGACGCTGCGCAGCCACGGCTTCCAGGACAGCCGCGTCATCTCCCTGTCGGAGCTCTACCGCGACCTGGAGCAGAAGAGGATCTGCGGCCTCGCGACGGCCGCCCAGTTCTTCCCGGTGGGGCTGTTGAATAAGAGCCTGTCCGAGGAGTTCTCCCGGGACGCGAAACAGTTAGAAAGTTACATGTACGCCAGCCGTAAAGATTTCATACTCGCGGCGATGGAACTGGACGCCGAGTACCGAGGGAGAAACGAGGAAGCCGTGAGGGAACTGATCGAGTACACGCAGAAGCTCCTCGGCGACGGCTTGGCGGCCTATCTGTAGATTTATAGTTCGCTCTGCGTACTTTGTATATATAAGAGGCGGTTCTGCTTTTGACAGTTTTTACTTTTGAGAAAGTTTTTATGCACCTTCCGAGCTTTTCATTGGAACGCGACTGACGAATTTTTATCCCCGACTACTGTGTATCTATGTAAATGAAATTATGACTGCACCTCACTGTTATATTAAATGCAATTAAAATCTATTTTTAACACCTTGACAAATCCGATCTATCAATTCAGTCTTGTCACCGTCATTCCTGGCGCAATGCGCCGAGAAAGACATTTTTATAAAAAAGTTCCCGCACCGACATGAGCACCGCGCGTTCCCGACCGTCCTCCCTTTCATCTCCGCAGCAGGAAGCCCCGATCCCCCTCCTCCGCCTCGATCCGCCGTCGACTTTCGAGCGGCTCCTCTTCCGCATCCCCGGGCTTATCTAATATCTCGTCCACATTAGCGGCGGCGGCGGCCGGGATGATCTCAGGCACGGCTAATTTGCAGCTGCACGGAGCCGCGGAGACTTTCCCGCGACCCGCGGGAAGATTGCGTGCGAGCCCGGCGCGCTGGGCCTGATGTAAGCCGCGCCGATCGGGGGGTTATGAGCGGGAGAGCCGATTATACCGCGAGGAGGAGAGAGGAGAAATGCATCGGAGCTTCGGCTGCTTTTTCGAAAAGGAACTTTCACCGGAGAGGAGGCGCGGTGGTGATGTCTTTGACGAGGGACCGGGCAATTTTCAGGTGCATCGATTGGCTTTTGGCGAGCGGTGGTGATGCGACGGGTTTGTCGTTCCTGGAAATGTTTATTGGAAGTGAATCGCTGGCTGCTTGCTGAAATTGCTGCGGAGTGGGAATAAGTTTTTTTTCGCATTTAATGCTGTCCGGGGCAACTCTGGTATAGGAAGATGACGATTTGAGAAAAATAATTTGCCGTGGTTTATTGTTAAGGAATTTGTCTACTTCTTGCTTTAACATAAGATTATCTTGTAAAAGATCTTTTATCTGAATTATGCATTAATAAGTGTTGAAGTATTTGACATTTTCAACACTGACCAGCATTTACAAGTCATAAAATGCTTGACATTTTTCGGTCAATATTTTTGTAAAAATATACAAAAAAAAAAAGAACTACAATGTATTTTACATAATATAATTCACTTTCTTAGAATGAATTTAAATTGTAAATTAAAAATTCAATACTCTAATACTATAAATCCTTAAAATTTTTAATTGCGCGAGTAATTAAATCTCTTCTATCGCCATAATAAATATTCCGTTTTAATCGCACAGTAAACTATTAAAATTTATTACCAGCTTCTAGTCGATTCAAATTACACCGGATACTGCATCTATAGAAATTTTTCGATTAATTCCAATGGAATCTCAACGACACCGAGACACTGGGCCTTGCAGAAAACTTACTCTACAAATTTACTTTCTTATTACACTGGGCTTTAAATAGAATGAAAGCATAGCTTTTGTCTTAAATAATGAGCAATTTTCGTGAGCAATATATCAATGACAAGGCACGAAAGAAAGAAAACAAATAAGCAATTAATGAGTTGCTTATAATGCGTAGCAGTGTAAGTGCAATATTTTATGATGATGATGCAGTTTTTACTGGAAGCAGAAATTAGCGTTTGAAATTTTACTACAAAATTTTGTGCCTGTGATAAAAATTTATCTCGTTTTTATACAGTAATATAATGATTAAAATATACACATTAATTATTGCAGCGAATCATTATGAATCCGCAAAGGAAGAATTCTATGTCATTTTTGCGATTAAAAAATATATTTCCCCGCATCGTAAAATTACATTTTCAATTTCACCCGGGAATTCCGAAAACACATTAAATCAATTAGGACTATAAAACCGACGATCTCCAGAGAAAATATCCTCGGCAACTGGCGGCTAAACTCATCCAATCCAACTGCACTCTCCGAGCGCAAAATTGATAACACCTCGCGCGAGCATCCTCTCTCGCGAACCCTCTCCGCGGCGCGATGATTTCTAAAGCAATTTGCGCGCTTCCGCGAGACGAGGCCGGGGGAAGCGGCGCGTCTCCGCGCGAGCGCGCGAAAAAAAGAGCGGCGCTTCTAACTGGAACGCGACTCGGCCAGCTAATGAACTTCGCTTTCGTCGCCCGGCTCTCGTTACGAAACGCTAAAAGCTCCCGGCACGCGAGCCGCGCTCGCGGGTAAGAGCGAATTAAAACGAGCGCGGCGAGCGCGTTTTGTCGCGCGAATGCAGGAAGTGACGGTTTCA
>JAWWEM010026598.1:0-17847 GCA_035582935.1 Ormyrus thymus | reverse complement strand
TATGAATGTCCAATCCTGGGCCTACATTGTGCATAGTTGATTATGACTACCTTAAGCCTAATTTTTTTACACGGGCCGACGGGTTCATAATTCCTAATTTTTGCGTAAAATCGCGATGACTACACCTTTTCAAATCGAAATCAAGTCTCAAATATGTTATTTAATTAATTTTACAGATACAGCAAAAATTAAAATAATTTAAATATCGAAAAGAATGCCTTTTATACCGGTCAATATTCGATATGCTTTGAATATGAAAGATGCGGAATGAAATTCCACGTGCGTTCAATAGAAGCAGATTCCATTCGTTTTCATTTTAAGCATACTATTCATGTTGTAAATTGTATAACTGTAATGAAATTCAGTCAATCGTGAGTAAAGCACTCTGCCCGCATTCATACATTTACGAGTTGCGTGTCGTAAACATTCTTTTGCCTTCTACCTAGGAATCGAGAAGAAGTTTTCAATACTGCATTATGCTGTATAACAGTTTTCCAGGCGCACGAAAATAAACTGCACGTATTGTCTCGATAATAAAAGCGAAAATTGCGATTTTAATTTAATTACTTAAGTAATTTCATCTTTTGCTTTCGTTATGTTTTTACTCAAAGCGAGCGAAAAATGATATTACTTTTTGAAAGTGAACCTCGGACATTCAACATTATTTGTGTAAAATAAAAAAAATACTTTTATTGAAATCGCTTTTAATCTGATGCGCATATCAATCTAATTAGCTTATTGATTCCAATCAATCTAGAAGCTAATTCAATTTGAGCTCGTACCTCCGATACACTTCCGAGGCTGCACAATAAGAGCAGCTTATACAATAACAGCATGAAATTTAATAAATTTGAGCAATTGAAGTTCCGAAGCAAAGCACCAATTATCCTGGCTAGCTTTTGCCCTGCAGCTTGCTAAATTGCATTTCTTGAAGGCCACTTTGACATGATAAAATGAATCCTGACGCAGAGGGAAGCTGCGGCTTAGTTCCCGCGGCTGATCCTGATTACGTTCCTGCTGGAATGCTCTATACCGCCTGCCAACGCCGCATCCTTAGCTCGGTATCAGGAAACCACCTGCAAGTTTCGACCGACGTATGCCTACAGCCCGAAATCCGCGTGTCTCGGATTAATCCAATTATATACGGAATGATTGCGTTTCAAACTAAATTGGGAAGAAAGTATTTTTTTTCTCCGCCAAAAATCGAACTGAATCAGCGCTCTTGACTTTTGTTCAAGAATAAAAAGAATGTTTGAAGGATTTTTAATAAGCCTCGTTAGGAGATTATAAGACTTCAACAGCATTATGGGCTTACAATAATTTTTTACTAAAATAATTGCTTTTATCATTCGCGAAGAAAGAAAAATAAACACTGACAGTGAAATATGAGTTTTTGCTTCGTATACAGCTCAGGCGTTTAAATTCAATTTTGTAAAAAAAAAAAAAAAAAAAAAACAGAAAAATGCAGCTACGATAGATTGGTTGTGTATGAAATTTTCATAAATTCATCTTAAAAGACTAGCTGTAGCTTCGCTATGATAAATACAACGCCGAGGAAAACTTAAATTGAAACGCATTTGACATGAGCAGCCGTTTCATTGAGAGACTTCAGACTCTGGCGACCTTTTTTACGAGGCCAATAAAGACAAAATGTACGCGAAAACATTTTTATGAGGTAGCTATGCAGCTCCTCGGTACTAAAACGAAACAAAATACCTTTTAAGATACTTTTTAATTTTCTTTACATGTTGCACTACGTTTAATTCCTTATAAAATATTAAAGTGTCTTCTCACTTGCAAGCCTTGCGATCGTAATTATTATTATTTATAAACATTATTTGATGTATAAGAAAGAAACTTAGAACGTTTTATTTCGATTTTACGCTGTTGAGCGAGCTCTCCATATCGGCATTTTATGCGCATTTTACGCACAAAGTAGGTTCTTTACGCAGAGGCATTATTATCCATAAAACTCGCGTTTGATAATAAAATTTTACAAAAATAATCCAGAAGAAATGCAAATTCTTAGAAAGGCAAAGAATTTTTCCCGTAGGAATAATAGAAAAATAGTTTAGTGAAAACCGCGGAAGCAGAGCCTTTGAGAATCCCGCGAAGGCTCAAAATACGTTGCTTCATTAACTTTGCTCAAACCAAACGTGGCGAGTACGTAGATACTGAATAAACATCAGAAATGTTCGACTGCCGAGTTTATTCTCGGCATAGCTACACTCATTTACATTCCATAGTATGCTGAGCACAAAACCAGCGTTGGATTCACTATTCTCTGCTCACACCCGAGAACTGGATTGCGAGATTGTTTGCCTCCAGAAAATCAAGGAATCCTTCAAATCGCGTTACGAATTTATAAACACTTGACCTAACCTGACAAATTTTCTTTGTTTGCATTAATTTCGGTGGGAAATCGAAAGACTGAATTTATTACTTCACGAAAATCGATGCACGCGACAGTGAAAAAGTTTCGATGTAAATCATGTTTTTGTCATCTATTATATTAAGATTTCATTAAGTCTATATTTTAATACCCAAATTTGGTCAGAAATGACGTAAATTTTGTAACTGAGCGCGCGATTCTATAATAAAATTCTTTGAAAGGAATACTTAAAAACCCGTGATACTTTGTCGAGCAGAAAATCTTTAAATGTCAGTAAAATCCGCTACCTCAACTGCGAAAAGGATCAATTTAATACCTGCCAATAACGTCAAATTATTTAAAAGTTGCAAGAGGGACGTGGATAAATGAAACTCTCTTTTATATAATTTTGAATTATAATTATAAATGTAATTATAATTCAAAGCGTTTGTAATGAAGCCGCTTTGGAGTGTCAACAGTAAAGGGGAGAGAAAAAAAAGCGAGTGGGAATGTTCGCTCTTTCACCGGAGACCTGCGCATTTTCCCTGGGAAACGAGGAAATAGGATTACTTCAGCCCTTTTCTGGCCGATATCGAGTTACCACCTGCCCATTTACGCGGCCCGAATTTCATTCCGCGCATTTCCGCTATTGGGGGAGAGGGAGGAGTCACGCGACGAGACTTCCTTCCATTCCGCGCTCTGCTACTTCAAGTATTTATTAAAGACGATACTACAGCTAAGTGCACTTCAAAGTGTTAGAGGAGCGCAAACTGCCCGATGAAATTTAGTCTCACCTCGAGTTTTTTAAATTAAAACACCGTAGTAGACGGCAGAGCAAATAAACGAAGAAACAAAAATTTTATTAAAAATCTCGAGCTAACTTTTTGGAAAAAGAATTTTCATCAGGCAATAGTTTCGTTACTGCAAAAGCGGAGACGAAATTGGATAAGTTGGCGAATTTCTTTTGTTTAGAAGAACTAAAGAAAGTCGACATCGATGGTGATGTTTTAGCATGCACGTTTAGTTGAGAAGCACTCAAGTATTTTTGGTACATACCAAATATTTGTCGAAATGTTAAAAGAAAGAAAAATATGCTTGGCTCTGGTAGTTTAGCGAGGGAACAATTTGTGCGAGTGTCAGAATATTTGAAAGGTACAGAAATATTTAATTTTTTACTCAATTTATTCTACTACTCAAGAATCTTTTACTTCTTTTTGTTTATTTAATTAAACTAAACGTGTATTTTGACTCTTTTCTCTCGATTAACCAACTGGTACGTATTTCACAGCCGTGGAAGTTGCAGCTTGAATTCCTAGGAAGGCCGAAAACTTGTCAACTGGTTATTCAACACCGTCAAGTACGTCTTACTACAAGTAGAGTATGAAGTTCAGATACGAAGCCGAAGTTCGTACATAACTTCGCTTACTTTACTGTCCTCTCATAGACTCATGTGACATCAGAGTATTTCCAAGAGTTTTCAAAGAAGCTTCATGAACTCTATACCAAGATGTTTGATTAGACGTCAGTATAAGAAATTACCTGCATCTTTATTATTTAACGTTAATTTGGAAGGCAAAACAATTTTCTAATTAATTATTCATCTTTACAATTTTTGAAGAAACTTTTTCGAAAGAAAATGTTACGGAATTCTTTGCCAGTAATTTATCTGCCTAGCAACTTTAAAATGATTGTAGAAAAATTGCTTAATTATTTTATTATTCGGTAATGCAAAGCCGGGAGTAAAATCAATTAGCAAATACAATGCACAATCGAGCTTCTTAACCATGAAAATGAGCTGCAAGTTCGCAGATAATATAAGCATGCAACTGCAGAAGCACCGGCTATAGAGCCAATTGTACAAGTACGGAGCAGCACAGCTCGGTCGCATTGCTGTTTCCTTCTTGGCCTTGTACAATTGAAATTGGGAAAGGGGAGGGGGGAGGGAATTTCTAGTTGCTAATAAAGTTCACTTCGAAACTACAAAAGTTACTGAATTCGTTTTTGAAGCTCGTTACGGTGCAGCTGCCTCGCCGAGGTATGAAATGAGTTTCCCACGAGCTCCTTCAAAAGCAATACACTTATTCGCGCGCCCCTCTCATTTAAATTCCTCGAGCTTCGCGGAAAAAAGGCCGGATGTAGAACATGACGTCATGGCCTCGCATGCATGCTTACATTTCGGCGAGATCGGGATTTAGAAAACTTTTTGTCCGGGCTCAATCGCGATCTGGACTGGAGTAATTTAATGAATTCATCTCTCTCTCTTTCGGAGTTTCTCGAGGATCTCGAGAAGAATGAGACGAGGGGAAAAAAGACAACAGCACGAGAATCAGGAGAACGAGACTTAATTGGAGCAAGGATGCAAAGCGTAACGTATAAGGGAACGCCAATGACAGACATCCTGCTGATAGAATGAGAAAAGAATTGGGTCGAGTGACTTTATTAATCATACTGTAGACTCGTCACAGCGTCGAACAGATTGTTTGTATTGTTGTTGTTCTACCCTTTCAGACAATGAGACTGCCTTGTCACGGCGGAAAGATACATTTTCAAATCCTGTAGTACACTTGTTTCAATTAATGAGAAGAGTGCCGTTTACTTCGAGAAAGCTCATTTTCTCTTTCGAGGCAAGAAGTGCGCAATTAATACATCAAGAGTCATTTGTACAAAGGGTGATCACGGAAGCGTTGTCTCAATTCCAGTTCTAGCGCTGAATCAGTTCATTGCTTCATTCATCGATGACCACAGCGTTTAGATGGATCGCTTTGAAACACTGTAATTTGAGCTGCACCATTAGGCCTATGTAAAAACCTAACTAATTCTTTGTTTTACAACAGTAACTGTTGAAATGAAACGGTAACAGCTAAAATAGGCCAAGTTACAAAGCAGACGCAATACAAAAATCATTAACTACTCAAGACTCAGTGAATATATTAAATTAACATTTAAATACATGGTACTTATGTGAAGAAAAACGTCAGCCAGGAGTGTTTCCACTTTCGTTTCGACCGGAGCAGCAGTTCGTCACATACGAAACGAGTTAAACACGCCCCAACGAGTTCACTCGTCGTCGAAACGCAGCGAGCAAACGTGTAAAACTTTTAAAGCTTCGCCAACAAACTTGATCAGTTTGTTGCTTTTTCAAGAAGTTTCTACGGCGGTCACGAGTAGACAGATATACGTCTAACTTCCTGCCAGCCTGTGCGTAAACTCCCGAGCACGAAACTTAATTTTTTCACCGTTGAAAAAAACAATCGGCTTCGAGACGGCGTGCAATTTAACTTGAAATTTTTTCTCTACATGATTTAATTCTGCAATTCGTAGCTCGGATTTGATAATTTCCAATTATTCCAAAATTAATGCCGACTGCCGTTACGACTACCTTGTAAGCGACTTGACTATTCGCTCGGTAAAGGACGCAAACTTTTTTAATTAAAGCTCTGCTCAAAGTTTTAAATAAGTTGGTGTCGGCGAGGGCTAGCAATAGAGCACGGAGGATGAGAAACGGAGGAAAAACGTCGAAGGGCGGGAATGGAGGCGGGGGAGACAAACAAGAGACGAGAGATAATAAAGCTCGACAATGATCGAGTCGAAGAGAATTTTCCCGAAGATATCCAACTTTCTCTTGTCCCCCTCGCATCTCGCCTGCCACCTTCGACCAGTGCTTTCCTTTCGTTACCTCATATTTTCTCGTTTCTTTCGCCGCCTTGGCTTCTCGCGCCGGAACTCTTTCTCGTGAATAAACCCTTGTTCTTCTACTCATGAGACGGCCAGCTGCGGCAACCGCTGCCACTTGATACGCCGAATTATCTCTCAATCCAATAACTACGAAAGCGTACTCAATAAAATTTTCCTTTTTTATAAGAAAATCGTATTACTCAATAAACTAATTTTTTTCTCAGATAATCATTGTTTCTTCAAGTCCTTTGCTTACGTTAAAGACTAAAGGGATATTTATCGGTCTAAGAACAAATTCATTAGTAGTAGTGATAAAAAATCTTTTAATCTTCTTCTGCTCCAGAAAATCTCTTTCACTTTATATTTATTTCTTCCCCAATATCTATAGGTTCTTTTGCGGAGCTCGTAATGATCGATGAAACTCTCCGAGTACTATAATGTTGCCCATGAAAAACATAGTTCCAAGAAGAAAAGAAAATATACACATAATGTATCACTAGTGAATAGTCTAAAAATAAGAATCGAAGTAGCTTTAAAAAATCGATTATTAAAATTGGCAATAATAAAGTAAAAACCTTTGTCGGTAGTACTAATAAAATATCAATTCCAGAAAATATAAAATGAATGGGGCCAAATAAACTTTATTTTGCATGAACCTTACTTCGGAAAATGGGAAGAGAATGAAAAGGGTCAATTAATTTAATTGTTATTAGAGGATTTTATTTGTACGAGCAGCATTTCATTGAGGCGTGAAAAGGTTTCTCCATCTTTAAATCTAGAGTTGCAATTTCAGTTGAACCGTAATAAAGAGGAGTTTGCTATGTCGTTCATTACGCTCTCATAAAATGTCCAGACTTTACAGCCGAATAAGACGTTCATAAATACGGCGTTGAAGCCTTATGGGCCGAGTCAGCGTGAACGATAAAATTTTCACCCTACCAGCTCCGTCATTATTGACTCTGGATTATTCTGCTTAATGAGTTTGTGAAGCAACGGGTGAAAGCTCTTATAAAATGCTTCATTCCACGTTTATTCTTCATTCCAATGCCGCTGTATACACATAATTGAATAGAAATAATTGCTTCCCACTTCCAATACTTCCGCATAATTTAATCTTTCTTCTTCATTTACAGCGGATGATTAAACGGCCTGCTTTCTTCGCTCCTTATTATTTTTATATCAGTTAAATGTAGCCTATTATTTGTTCGAAGTCTTTCAATTTCACTTTTAGTTTTAATCAAAGTTTAATTGGATTAATTTGGGGGAACAAATTTAAAATTTTCGAGTCGATATTTGAAAAAAATCACGTTCTACGTTTGTGCTGTGATATTTCAACAAGTTCGTTGCATGCAAAGACCAGAGACAATTAAGGCTTCGACAGGATGGGTTTTTCTAAACCATTTCGAATGAAGTGAAAAAAGCGTTGACTTTTCCATTGCTTTTTCCATTATTTTCAAAAAGATGATTAAAATTTTACGAAAAATTGAACTAATTCAAACAACTTTTGTGATAAAGAAAAATGTTTATTTATTTATTTATTTATTAACCAGAAATTATACATTGCATAATGCAGCTAACATCAGTATATACAGAGAAATATATTCGATATTGCATACCATCCTATAGAGGAGCATATAGCTCCTGTACATAGTCCTGGCATCTGTACTAACCTAAAAATTAAACTTACATATTAAATAATTTGGCCGTTACTGTGTATAAATGTATTTAGATATAAACTATATAAACTTTATAAAATATTTCAAAATTAACAAAACATTAACTATTAATTAAGAACATTTATCCCAAAAAATAATAATGTATAAATGTATACATAGAGATCATATTTTAATTAAAATGGAGATCATATTATAATTTAAATAGAGATCATGTTATAATTAAATTAATCTATTTTTCTTCGCTAGTTCACTTATGTTATTATCTCTAATCTAGGCACATAGTTTTTTTTAATAGTTTTTAAACTTTTTAGTTCCATTGATAGTAGGTTGAAGTATTTAATAGCATTGTATTCACTGCTTTTGAATCGTATGGTTTTTTTATGAATGGAAGAGTCAAGTATTTATTTCTAGTATTGCTTGTAGATGCTAAAAATTGATTTTGCATGTTTTGATAATAGTATAGGATAGAGTTTAGTATAAATGTTTGCTTTATTGTTAAGGGTGAGTAGTTGAAATCATCATTTTTTTTTATTATTTTCAGTATTCTCTTTTGCAGTGATTAAAGATTATCTATTGCATTATTATATGCCCTTCCCCATGCAATAATGCCATATGTTACAAAACTATAAAAAATGCATAAGTTAAATCGATTTGCTCATTATCGTCGACAGTTTTCTGATTAAAAATAGAAGATACCTAGTTTTAATTGTTGTGTATAGAGCGTGTTATTTCCATGTCATGCGACTGTCGATTTGTACACCCAGGTATTTTGTCACCTCTACTCTCTTTAGTTGGATTCCATTTATGTGTATATTTAAACTTGAGCGAATGCTATCCCTGTATATTTAAAGATAGGTCATTTGTAGCAATTAGGTTAAATATTTTTTTTCAAATAGTTATTCATTTTGCTTTCGACCAATGCTCACAACAGGTCTTCACTTATTAAAACTGTGTCGTCAGCATTTGATAGATAATCCTCTGGTGTTATGTTTAAGATATCATTTATGTAGATTAAGAATAGCAATGGCCCCAATATAGTTATTTGGGGAACTCCTATATTTAGTGTCAGTCTTGTGCTTTTGTAGCCATTTAAGGTTGGTCCTCTTATTCTATATGCTTCTAGTTTATCTATTACTTTATTGTGGTTAACTGTGTCAAATGCTTTAGCTAATTCCAAGAATGAAGCTATGACTGCTTTATTGGCATATATGCATTTGTAGATATGTTCAGTGATTGTATGTAGGGCTTGATTTGTACTTTTATTCTTGAGAAAACCAAATTGATTTCTTGAGTCTCACGTGTATGATTTTTTCAAGTATTTTTGCTAAATTTGAGATAAAAGATATGGGTCTGTAGTTGTTTGGGGATGATTTATCCCCAGACTTGAATATTGGAACTACTTCAGATGTCTTTAACGCAGCTGGCTAAACTGAATTTGCTATACACTGATTAAAAGTATGCTCAAGTATTTTGTCTAAATATTTGATAATATGTTTTAAAATTTTTTTGCTAATTCCATCAGAGCCACCAGCAGTGTCCTTCATTTCGCATACGTACTTATTTATTTCTTTTGAATTTGTTGGTTCAATAAATATTGTTTTATCATTCCTTCTTGGTGTTTAATAGTTTGTACCATATGGCACTGCTATATCTTTGGCAAGTCTTTCACCAATTTCTTTAAAAAATTTATTGAAAGTATTTGCTATTTCATTAGTATCGGTTATCTTTTTATCATTGTACGTTAGGTAGTCAATACTTGCGTTACTTTTATTATTACTTAGTTTCATTTTATCCTTTATTAATTGCCAGATTTTTTTACTTTTATTACCTGCTTCCTCAAATTTTTTTTTATCCTGCATCCATTTCGCTTCTGCAATAATCCTATTTAGTAATTTTGAGTAGTGTTGATTTCTTTCTTTTAACGTTTAATCTAAAGGATACTTTTTTTGCTGTAAATAAAACTTTGCCTTCACTTTGCACGATTTAATTATTGCTTTCATAATCCATTTCTTTCTTGGAAAGTTAATGAAATGTTTCCTACATACTGTGATATTTTTAGCTATGGTATTTATCGTTAGTATTAGTTCCTCTATGGTTTGATTTGGATCATTTACATTGTAGAAATTATTCCAATTTAGTTTGCTACATTGTTTGTCTAGAGCTTTATAATCTATATATATGTATAGTTTTTTTTTGGTTTTTGATATTAAATTATTTACTGTTAGTGACGCTAGTAGCGGATAATGATCTGTGAAACTGTTCAAAATTTTGAAAGAGTTGAATTTAGTAAAATTTGTTTTTAAGAAGATATTATATATGCAAGATCCTTGTAACGATCGTTCGTTTATCAACTAAAATCGCGTACATTTCCCGCGACAGGATTTATGCTTTTAATTTTAATAAACCGCAATAGAGGCGCGACACTAGGAATGATTAAGAAGTAGAGGGGGTCGTGAGGGTAGACGAGCGAGAAGGAGTTCCTCGAAAAAGAGAGAGAGAGAGAGAGAGAGAAAGAGAGAGACGCTCGGAGTTCCACGAAGGAAGCAGCCTTTAGCTTTCATCGCCAAGAACCACGGAGGATAGCCGATTCGGGGACCGAGGGACTTGCCGGCCGCTTCAGATCTAGCCAGCCGCCTTTCCAACCTCTGCTGGATTGCCTCAAATACATCGAGGTAAAATCGTCCGTCTCTCGTGCGTATAGTCAGATTTAATCATTAGGATTGTAAATTAGTAGACAATAAAGAGCATCAATATTCGCTAAACGTCGCTGTTTATTTATATAGACCTATGCATGATCCCATAATCCCTTAAATACAAGTGAAAACTTTACATCCTTTTGCAATATCATTAGGATTTGGTCTGGTTATTTTTCTAAAAAGTGGTTTGTAGTTGTTTTCTAGCAGGAAATTATAGTACTCATTTACTAGAGTTGATTCATTGTCCACTAGATCTACATTGAAATCACCAACTATCATGATGATTTTTAGAATTTTTATTTTTATTGATGAAAATCTTTAATGAGTCTATAAAATTATTTTGTTTTATGTGATGACATCTATAAACTGCTGTAATCTGAACATATCTATTACTGTTTATCGATATTTTTGTTGTGAAAAATTTAATACCGTTAGTTGTATCAATGACTGTTGATTCCTTGATACTATTTTTAATGTACATAATAACACCATAACAACACCATCAACTTAATTAATTTTGCTTTCATTATAGAAAATATTATAGTTTTTTTAGTGAGAAATATCTATAGGGAGATAAATTCTTTGTCTCATAGCATATTATCACATCTGGTTTTTCCCCAAGTCTTTCTATAAATATTTCTAATTGTTTAAAATTTGTTTGCATACCTCTTATATTAAAATGTACAATTAAAAGATCATTCATATTTATATTAGATTTTAAATTCAAAGTTTTCAAATTTTGGAATTCAATTTTCTCATGTTCTAGTGATTCAAAAGTCTCATCAAACATTTTATTATTTCCCTATAGTTTGTCTTTCAATTACTGGCTGTCGGTCATATAGAGTAGGATTGTATCCTAAGTATCTTGGTATGTCTGGCTTCAATGGGTAGTCTGTGTTGGTGATTTTATTTACTATCTTAGATTTTAAATACTCACATTTTTTGTAATAATATGATTAACATCTTTTTTTGTAATAAACTTCTTGTAATGGTAACAGCAGCTGATGCATTTAAAATCTAAGACAAACTGTTTCATTCTTGCATTTATTTGTGCTATGTCCCATTCTGTTACAATTTAAGCAAGGGTACATGTTTAAGTCATCATATGATCTGCAGCACTGGTGTCCAATATACAATTTGTTTTTATTCTCTCTAATGAATTTGTGTGTATCTGAAGGAGCTGCAATTATTGCGTTGGTCTTCATATTCCTTTTGTTTTTGTAAACATGTACGACCGAGCAGAAAAACTCTTAGTCGTCAAAATTTCTGTGATTGATATCAATTTCTAGCTGTTCAAGATTCATATCCGTATCAATACCTGTTATTTTCAGCCTAGGGTGTTGGAAAGTTTCTTGAGTTATTGTGTAGTAGTCCTGTCCCATTTTTTCAGTTAATTTTCTTTCTATTGATTCCATATCATTTTTATTTGTACATTTTATTTAAAAACTTCCATCTTTTCTTTCCTTCATCTTTTTGATTGGTACTATAATCTCATTTATAATATTATTTTTTAAGACACTATTTAATTTTGCTTTTGAAATTTGATTTTTGGCAATAATAAGTATATTTGGCACCTTTTGCAAAGGATTTTGTTTTAAAGATCTCATTATTTCGGATTTTAACCTCCTCTTTAGTTTTGTCGAGCAATTCTCTAAGTAGAGCATTTTTTTTCTTGTAGTTCACCATTCATATGTCTAAGAAAAACTATTTCACCTCTAAATAATTCATTATCATCATTCTCTTTGCCTGCTATGGTTAAATTATTTCTGTCCATGTTGTCCACTGCTACACTGTTGTTAACCATACTGATTATTTCTTCTTGTGCTTTTTCTTTTTCAAAAAGTTTTACTTGAGCAATAATTGCTCTTGCTGTAAAATTAATTGATTCCTCAATTTCCTTGTAGTTTGATGTTATGTCGAGGTCCACGTGGTCCGGGCATATCCCTAGAGCCTTAGTGATCTGTTTAGCACGCTTGTTTTTTTTTTAAATCAGATATATGATAAACTCCATTACAAATTATACCCACTATCACTTTTACTTATAGTTGCGGGTGGCATTTATAATTAGAATCTATTCTGACTTCACTTGGCGGACCCTCTTCAGACTTCGCCATCTTGCCAACTATTAAATAAAAGAAAACTCTTTCAAAAAATTTTACGCAAATTGTGAAAGAACTTGTCAAGAGCTGAATATTGATAGCCATAACTATTTACTTTTTCAAATTCGGTTGTAAAATTTTAACTTTTCAATTTAATTCAAATTATTATTACAAATTATTTGTTTCCAAAAGATTGAATTATCAAACACTCAAGCAATAATTTTCAAATAAAATGGAATTTATTTAATTTGAACGTTAAATATTTTAAATTGCAGACAATAAAGACTGAATTAATAAAAAGTAATATTATTACTTTTCAATTTAAAAAAAAAATAAACAATTTAAAGATTAATTGCACACAGTATTCGATATGTTGCAATTCTATATTGAAAAATATTCCATAAACATTAGATTTATTTTATATCTATTATATGCATACATTTAGTTCACTTCCATAAATAATGAATACATTAGAATTTGTAATTAATTTATAAGTAATTACAAATTTGTAATTAATTATAAATTAAATTTATAATTTGAAATTGCAAAAGCTAACGTTTTACTCTTGAAAATGAAAAGTTAACATATAATAAAGTCCTCAATTAAATTAGTTGAAAGTTTCTTCTTCAACTCGGAGAACGTACATTTCTCACTAAATATTTACCGCGTTATTTTTCCTAAAACCATAGTACGCTTAAAATAAATTTTTAAAATCAGAAAGCCATCTGAAACTCTTTATTATTAATATAAAGCTCTTTATTCTAAAGCAGAAGTTAGAGCAGTAAAGAGAAAACTAAAAAAGTCTGCGCTTAAAGCTTCAAAAGTTAAAAATCAAATTAAAAAACTACCATAAAAAAAGTTTCAAGCAACCTCTGAAATAATGCACTTCTCCATTTTGAAGTTCCAAAGTGAAAGTATAACCATGTAGTATTACTATGAACTAGATTTTCGAATGAAAATTCTCTTTCTTAATACAGCTTGGGCTGAAAATACAGAAAATGTCTCGCAAGTGCTGAAAAGCATTGCATTACTTGGGCCAAAAGCCATGCTAGTCTGAATGCAGAAAAACGGACGCGGTCCCAACGAAGGAAGATGGGCGCTGCAGGATGGGGTTTCGCGAGCGCAGCGTAGGCTGCGACCGGCCGGCTGATGCCTCCGGGCGCGGCAGCAGAATGGGGTCAGGCATTCCCGTTGCGCTGCAGCCGTCAGGGAGAGAGAGGGAGAAAGAGCTGCGCACACAGCGACGAGTAATCAACGCTGCGACGACGACCCGCCGGAATTTACTTTATTCGCCCTTTTCTTTGATTCCATTTCGGGGTAATGCACTGCGCCGGCCGTCCGGACGTAGTTTGTCACTCTCGAAGCCGCTATGACTGACGTTTTCGAGCATTATTTATGGGGTCGTCGGCCGCTGTTTTTTTTCCGCTGAAATATTACGGGTCGCTCATTCGAAAACTTTTATTTGCACTTTCAGACGCGAAGCGCGTAACAGCTGATACGTTATTTATTCGACGTGCGCGGCTTCATTTTAATTGCAAAAATCGACCGGATGCTATATGACGCTTTCGAAAAAAGGCTGCGCGTCTTAATGGGCCTTTGTTAAATTGGAAATAGAATTCATTTTTTACACCTTTAAAAACTGAATTTGAATGTGAATTTTTGGAAAAGTGACAGCGCCTCTTGCAAGCAGTAGTCCAGTTTTTTAAACTTTTTTTACAGGTTTTGAATTTTTCAAAGTTCATCTTTTACGTGCTGCCTACAAAAATTCCATCCGCTTTTTTGAAATGGCACTATCGAGCGATTCTCCATTTTATTTAAAAAATATTTAGTTTAGTATTTAAACAAAACTTTTAAAAGTTCATCAAGAAAACTATTTCCTCCCGCACTTCTATAAAAGTTTTGGCGCTAAGAAAAGATCCGCTCTTGTTCGTATTGCAGTCTTTTTACATTTTTGCAGTGTAGCTCCGTAAAGAGTCTTTGCGATTTTTTTCTTCTTTAACTCTTTTTAGCCCTATACTTCACTTTTAGTACCGTATGCTGCAGAAGGAAGCTGCAGTGCCCTGTTTTATTTGAAGTACTCGTATTTATCTAGGCTGTTACGAAGGAATGGCGGAGCTGTAAAGAAAACCACACCGAGGTACGACTAACGTCTCGAGAATGTTAATTTAAAAGTTGCTTAAGGTTTCGTCATTTACAGCTACACAAATCGCCCAGTTATTTCGCAGGTCATTATACTGCTTTTCTGCTGCTCTTTTATGAACAAGGGTGACCTCAAATTACTCGACTGTTTCACTCACGAACCTTAGAGGCTACTAGAATTTTAACTTTTTATTCGAATGAATTCTGTACAGTTGATGAATTATATTATGAGTTGCAGTGTATTCGTCTTGTTGATGACGTCGAAACGATTCTTTTACCGAAAGAAAGTAAACGAAGGAACAATTTTCAATCTTTTACTGCGTCTATAATACATTGACATTTACTATAATAATGCGAAATTAATTTTCTTTTTTTTGCAAATTATCTTTTCCCAACCTCACCCTCGCTAGAAATAGCTCATTTTTTCCTCTTGTTGCACAATGTACTATTGTTCAATTCCGTTCCATAGATCAAAAAAGATTTTTCATTTATTACGTATTCATTCCATAAAACACCAATATTTTATAAGTTAATTTGAATTCAACCGAGAACGAATAATATTGTATTAAAAGTTACTTGAAAATTTCAGAGAATTTATTTGATCTATCAGAGCTGCATTTTGATAAAAACATATTGTTCCCGATCGAATCGGGAAATTGATAAAAACGATATTATATCCAAGCAAAATCGTCCGGAAAATGAAAACTTTTTAAAAACTAAACAGACAACTGCAACTTCATATCAGAGTTCAATTATCTTCGATATATATATATATATGTATTTATATATATGTCACATAGAATACGTTTTATATGATGCATTCTTAATATTTTAAATGCGTTCTCTTACATGCACTATATATAAAACGCTGCCAAATGCACTTGGCAAAAATGCTTTCTCAATGTGAGAAAATCGTATCCGTAACAAATATGATTAATTAGTTCAAATGTAACATCATAAAATCGTATCCGTAACAAATATGATTTAATTAGTGCAAATGTACAATCATAAAATCTGCATTTCGTTGATGTAATATCGTTATACTAACGAATAAATGACTCAAATCTGAAAGCACTGTAATTTATACAATGGCTGTAGCACAATTGGAAACAGTAGTAATTTTAATTCTAAAAAGGCAAAGAAATTCTTCCTGCTCTTCATTAATAATTCCTTAAAAAATGAGATTTTAAAATTCCTCTTCAGTCTAGCATTTAATTTTTTAAGGCATCTTCCAGTCGCGTGAATAATAGAGTTTGAAGTCATCCTATATTTCAGTAGAATAAAAATGTCGAAAAAAGGGAGAGCGCTTTTAAAAAGTAATAATTCAGCCTTCCGAAGCTCATTTCTCTCTTCATTTCACGCAGACTACCGGAGCACCCAGGAGAATGAGATATCGCTGTTCCCTTGTCAGTTCCGACCGATCAAACGTGCTTTTCATGCAAACCGCAAGCTCCTCGAAATAAGGGCTCGCGATCTGCCGGCTGAGGCGACGGCGAGCGCGAAAAATCATTATCTTTTTTAGGTGCTTCGCGAGTTAACCTCAAGTAATGTCCCGTAGAACAGCAGTAGCAGCAGCGGCAATAAAAGCATCGGCACAAAGAGGAAGCAGCGGAAATGTAGTGCAGGTGGAAAAGGGAGAAGGAGAAGAATGTATGCGAGAAGAAGTCTTTGACGGCGCAGAGGGAAGAAAAAACGCGGAGTGTTGTACGTAATCGCGGTCGGCGTTTCGGGAAAAGAGCGCGAGAGAGGAGAGGCAAATCCGCCGCAGGTGGTTAGATCAAAGAAGTGGCTTTCCCCTCTTTGACACCCTCGTTCCGGGCTCGCTTTCTCTCCTTCTCTCGCTTTGCGCAGCGAAACCTGCAGATATTTTATCAGCGGTAGTCCAAAGGTGCGGAGGGGAAGGGAATGTATATATCACGCGGCCGAGCAACAATCCAATCTCCGTGGAAATCTGCTTGACTCGCCCTCGAGACTTACCTACGCTTTCGTATAAGCTCGGAGAAACAAAAAGAGCCAGATAAAGGCCGGGGAGAAAAATCGCTGCCAAATGCTGCGAGGAACTGGCTTTTAACGAAGATTTTGGCTAATTTATCTTCCGCGCTAATTCCCTTACTTATTTAGATCTTAATTTGCTGCATCAAAGGTTGCTTTATGATTTAATTAAATTAATTATATGTTTAATTCATTTTTTAATTATGCTTTTTAATGCTGCAGCGAACTTTTGTTTAAAAAACTTCTTTTTGAAAGTTAAAGAACAAGTTATACTTTGATATAAACAAAAATAATTTTTCCTTTATTTTAATAGAAACTGTGTTTACGCGATTTTTTATATTTTTTCAGATTGTACAACTACTTTTATCCATGATAAATACACTTGAAAATACTTTTTTTATAGGATTAAATCGAGGGGGAGCGTACTAGTTGTTGCTGCACTGATAGACAGCCTCTCAAAAAAAGCAATGGCGATAAAAAAGTGAAATGCTTTAAAATTCTGTTAGATTGGTTGATTGATTTCAGCTCTCGAAAATACAGTGCTACCGAATTAAAATGCAGTATCTTTTAAAACAGTTTTTAATACCACCGTCTACAAAGAGCAAAGAAGTTCGCGGGGCGAAAAGACTCTGGAAAAAGCATCGATCATATCGCAAAACCCTATCATAAAGTACTATAGGATACCGAGCGAAGTCGCGCGGCGAGGGAGTCATATAGAAAGAGATCGCGCGAGAAGAAACGTCGGCGGAAAGTTGGCTGCAAGCAAGTTGGATTACTGCACGTGCGATGACGGAGGGGGGGGGGGAAGAAGTAAGCACGGAACGGCCAGTTGCCGAGTGCAGCAGCAGCGGGGGAATTGGAGCGAGAGCCTGGGAAAACTAAATGCTCGGGAGCGCCAACTGCAGCCGTGGCGTGCGTGTCGGGCAGGGCGGCGAGATGCCAAGTCGGTTTTAAGGAGCTGTCTTAACCTTGTTTCGGACGCGATTACAATGTCCTCTCGCCGTACGATCTTCGGCCACTTTATTTCTCCCGCCCCTGGGCAAAAATAAGACGGATGAGTATTGATTGAAGCGAGAGTCAAAGGGGAGTTTACTGCGGGGTGAGGCGGGGACGAGTGTTGCGTTTCCCTATTGAAACGATCTTATAAAAACTAATAAAATCTCATAGATTCTGGTGCAAAAACCGAATAGGTTATGCGG
>JAWWEM010026587.1:1809-17856 GCA_035582935.1 Ormyrus thymus | reverse complement strand
TTAATAAACACTGCTTAGGAGTGAGAAGCTGCTCTAAAAATTGTAATGCGAAATGATGGTATAAATCGTGAATGACGCACATCAAATCTTAAGTGGGACATATAATAAGATCTTCTGCAGAGAGGATTTCAAAATTGTAAAATAACTATTGACCCAATTACGTTCATAGACAATATGATTCTGCAACTTTAAGATTTAATTTTCAAATCGCCTGTAGCTTCGTAATTTTCAATTGCTAAGTTTCACAATGAACTGCAAATGGAAATTTCATTGAAAATTAAAGGCTCGTAATAAGTTTTTCTCTCAAATTTATTAGCAACAAATAGGTTTGATGCAATGTTAGAACGAAGGGCAAAAGCTAAACCATCGCTTTTTGCGCGAAAATTCAGTTATGAATTGACTAATGCATCTCATTACGCAACTTGATGAAAGTGAAATTCTGCTCTTAAAGTTCCATTTTGCCCGCTGGAAAGTGAAATCTATTAGGAAAATAAAATGAGACACATCAAAAGCTACATTGATGCCTCTAAATTATTCATTTTGAACGGTTGAAATAATTCAATTAATAATATTAACATATTACCCATGTTGCGTTGTAAAAAGAAACTTTAAAAGTTGCCCTTGGAAATTTTCTAATTTTTGTTGCTTCACAATGCATTTTCGACTTGTAAAACTTAAAATTTCTAGTTTTCATAAACCGGATATAAGAAAATAGAAAATATATTAGCATACTTCTCTAATACCTGAAAATATATTCACTTCTTTAAAAACCACACCGTTTTTCAGCGAATCCACCGCTTTTATCACCCCCTATAAGCAGATTAATAAATGCATAATCATGTCTTTCTAGAAAAAGTCGAAACCACTATCTCCACCGCCGTAAACATTCATCGCACCAAAGACTCCCGCGCTAAAACTCGGCCAATCACCCTGAAACCCGACCAGCTCCCTTCCCGTCCCCCTCTCTCTCTCTCTCTCTCTGTCTCCAAACATATCTGGAGCACAGCTCATCCGAGATTCACCTGCACCTGCGCGCATCGTCGCGGGCGAGCGACGCGTTGACCGTTACGTCGCGCGCTTTTTTCGCTCTCGTCGGCCGAGTAAGCGTTTGCGCTCGTTGGCGAGTGGCTCGTCAATTTTTTAGATTGGAAGGAGGGGTTTCCCTCGCGGCGACCGGAACGCCAGGGATTATTGCGAAAGCTTGTTCTTCCGATTCTTCGTTATTTTCGGTAATTAATAGCTGGGCTGACTTAGTTTTGTCACGCTTATAAAGTGACCAAGCATATTTTGGGAAAGGTTTTTGGAAAAACTAGAGAAAATGCGTAACTAAATAATTCTTCAACTTGTTTTAGAATCAAAAAATAATTTTAAATAAATAAGTTTTATAGTTTTATATAGAAGGCGCGACAATTAATTCAGACTTTAGCTTTTTTTGCAGAACACCATTACAAACGGATTCTTCGGACATTTTAATTCTGTTAATGAATGGTCGATTGCTCTTTTTGATGCATTACCTCAAAGCTTCTGTTTCTTTTTTCAATCAATATAATTCGACTGATTTGTTAAAAGCTTTGTTTTTAAAAACCATTGTACTGGAAATAGCAGAGATTTGATTGTGGCTTGCAAAAGTGCTATTTTCTGTTTTAATTGGGTAAAAATTTTAGCTTACATCAGCAGCTGCCGGTGTAATTGCCATCGGCTGCAAAATAACGTGGTAATACGCAGTCTGTACTTTTTTTCAAGAATCTGGGCTAATGATCAGTGAAAGTTCTGATTGAAATTGAAACAGTAGATTTTGCGTAATGAAGTAGCTAATACTCGGAGAAGTCTTTTAGCACGTAATGAACATAAACAGTAATACCCGCGTAACTTACACAAACGCTGTTTAAAAGCGTACAAAGCGAACGTCTTGAAAGTAAACTTGCTGAACTTTATACATGGCATTTATCAATGAGCGTTTTTTATGTATAATTAATTGAACTTTATCTAAGCTCTGAATTCAAATCTTTCTCAATTATTTGTGAAACAAAATAGTGACCTCTGCGAATAAACTAAGATAAAAAAAATAGCATTAAAACTCTAATTCACATAAACTAAACTACCTCTAAAATTCTGTTTATATATATTTAGCAAGGCTGCATCTTTAAAGTTGGGAAACATCATTGAGAGAAAAGTTTAGTCAAAATTACCATACTGCCTAGTAAGGACGCCACAGACTGTCAAAACTAAAAAAATTACCATACTTTATAGGAAAATTTTCGAAACAGTATAGTAAAATTTCTTAGAAAGTATAATACTTTTCTTTGGTTTTGACAGTCTGTGGTAGCTTTACTAGACAGTATTGTAATTTTTACAAGATTATTCGTAATTTTTACTATATCTCTTCTCCCCATGCAGTCTTCAGCGCCATTCGAAAATAATACACGAAACAGTTTTGCAGGTACAAGATAATGAATTAAAAAACGCAATCCAAATCCAAATAACAGCCCTGCAATCACCAGCACGCGAGCTCTCTAGTCCTGCAGTGCGTCGGAACGGGGGCCCGACCCCGCCGGAAATTAACGAGTCGACCCCTCGGAGTCACGCTCCTGTCGACAAATCATCGGGTTGCCGGAAGCGCACCCCGGCGCGCGTCCGTGACTGCAGAATTACTGCACCCCGACCGGCGAGCGGCGCGATCAGCGCTCTCCGAGCCTCTTTGGCTTCCTTCGTTTGCTTTTTCTTTTTTATTAGGTGAAGAGGTTTCAGCGCGAATTAACGCGATTCAAGAGACGCAATAAAGTCTTAGGACGCTGATTGAAGGAGGTTGTATTTTCATCGTGTAGAATTTTCGTGAATTCTTTGTGTGGAATGATCTTAGATGGTCCTTTGAAACCAAAGAAACTTTGGATACTTATTTTCTTTAACATTCTTGTGTTTTTATAGTCCATAAAAGTTACGGTCTCCAATCTGTAAATACCATGACAACATTGTCGCGTACTTTAAGTATCCGTGATCAAAAGAACGAAAAACTAAGTAATCAATTACAAATCTTCCATTCACTTAGACCGAAAACACACGGCGCACCTTTCACTCTCCAAAACTCAAAACTCTCCCCGTTCTCCGCGTTAGCCTTGATCTAGGATCAGATCAGGTACATTCGTACTCATCGTCAACCACGACTTTCTCGTCTCTCTTCCCCCCTCGTCGTCAAATGCCGACTCGCTCGCCACTTTCCACCTCTCGAATCGTAAGCACCAAAAGAGAAAACACGAGTGTGCATTTACATCCTCCGTGCGGGTAACCGTCTCTGTACTCGCACGTACCCGACCTTTCCTCTCTCTCTCTTTCTCCCTCCTCTCGCCGATGACTGACTGGAGCGAATATTATTCAGCTTTCGAAAGCCGCCGGTTAATTGGGGTTGATTTGTGGAATTCCGTGATCGGCGTCTTTAATGCACAAGCTCTCGACTCGGTTCGGCGGTTTATCGAGGTGCCGCGCGGAGAAAGTAGGAAACTGCGCTCCGGCCGGGGCTCTTTGTTCAAATTTTTATGAAGCTAATTGCGGTAATTGCCACTTCGGCAGGAGACCTTTTTCTGGGGCCGGGGTTTGAGGAAGCTTAGAGCGGCTCGCTCTGCTTCTCTTTTCCGCCGTCGGAGAAGCGTAAATTTTACCCGCGAGTAGTTTCCCGGCATCGTAAGAATCCACGTCTTCAAGCCCGCGAACAATGCAAACACCAATGCCGACGACTCTCCCATTTCTTTCCCAAGTAAAACAGAATAGCCCCAGTCGTTCGCGGAACCACAAATCTCCCCCGTCGCCGTTGCCCAACCAAACTGCTGCACCCGCAGCGGCACCGTTCCCCCCCGAACGACCCGCGCCGACGCGGAAATCCAAGAAGAAGCGTCTCCCTCGAGGGCCGGTCGAGAGCAAAAGGGCTTATCGCGAAGTCGGCAGAGAGGAGGAAGCCAAGGAGCTGTTATTTCCGTAGCAGCTCCGCCTCGCGAAAAGGGACTCGGCGCGCGGGGCGTACAAGTGCGCAGTGCGCCGGCCTCTCTCGCGTGCGGGGGTAACTCGACCTTCTTCGACGGCTCGTTTACGCGTCCGGGGGTGTGTTTATTCTCTTGCTCGGAAGTCGTTGGCTCTGCTTTGAGCGAGCGAGCGAGCGGGGCTGCTTTGACGCGTGCTTTGCGAAAGGGAGCGGATTTCGGCGGTGCTGTGTAACGAAACGATGTATTATCGAGGTCGGCTGTACAACAAAAATTAGGATACGGTATAGTGATTGCAAGCACGTCTTCCCATTGATAAAAGGTTCAGTTTCACCGAGGCACGAAAGAACTGTTCCATCAAGCCAGACGAGGATTAAACGTCTCTTATCGCGGCGCGTAATCTTCGCTTTGTCATGGTTATGCCTCGTCCCCTTTACTTCTCCTCGCGAACTTGTTTTGCCGAGGCTCGACGTAATCCTCGCCGTTCGCTCGGACCGTCCGTCTTGTCCGGGCGTCCTCTCTTAATCCCTCGATTTCATTTCTCCGCGTTTTTCTATATTTGCCCGAGATCGATCCCCGCCTATTGCGGGAATCCTTCCGAGGGGCATTATTTATCGGGATGTTATACTCGGCCGGGGAAATATTTACGAGCGACTCCCCGCTGTATACAGTTGTGCAATGTCGGCGGACGGAGCGAGTGCTGAGATGTATCTGCGCGATGTTCGAGGTTCGAGGGGATTTTGATGAAAATGATTTTTGTTGCTTAGAGTCTGTTGAGGTGATTTATGTCACAAATCAAAATCCACGGGAGAGCTGAATTTTTCAGCAAAGCTTCATTTAGTACCTATGAATACACCTGTAAAATTTTAGGAGGATTGTCCGCCTAGTTACCGGGAAATTTTCAATCAAAGCTGCGTGATTTTGTTACGAATTGGCACTGCGGCAATGGCGGTGACACGAGTAAGCAAACTTCAAATGAGCATTGCATTTGTAAAATCCATGCGACACTTACAGAAAATTAGAGCAAAGTACTTCGAGTCTCGACAAAGGTCTCTGAATTTTTTGAGATTTTTCGTCTGTACGATAAGGTGATAATATCTCATGGGAAAATTTTAACTCCGATGTGGCAATGCATCTGCAGAACAGCACACACTTTATCAAAACATAACCAATTGAAAAAAGTTTCGTTAAGTAGTACGAGAGTTGCACGGAAATAATAATGTTGTAAATCAATTATTATTTACTTCTTCAATGTAGAATAATTGGAAAAATTAATCAAAATATTTTAAAGTTTTCTGACGCAACACAGCTTGATTTCAATTAAATATATCCTACACTCTCTAATATGACTGACTGAGTTGTGATAAAACCGCCTTAATATAGCTTCTCAGACTCGTGTGAAACGAACCGGAATAAAGAAAGGATTTCTTGCTGTACTTGTACGTTTATTTTTTGTGCACTGTTATATTAAATTCGAGATCAAAATGTAGATGCAATTTAAGATCTATGTACTTGATCAGTACACTTTAAATTACAAGTTTAACATGTAAAATATTATAATAGTATATTTATAATTATTACACGGAGGAGAAGTTTCAGTAAAAATTACTATACTGTTTAGAAAAGCGAGCACAGACTGCCAAAATCCAAAAAATTACCGTACGTTTTAGTAAATTTTAATGAAATTTTAGTAAAAATTCGTGTAATTTGATTAAATGTTCCTGAAATTTCAGTAAAATTTATTAAAAAGTACGGTAATTTTTTGGGTTTTGGCCGTCTGTGCTTGTATTACCAGAAAGTTTAGTAATTTTTATTGAAATATTTGTCTCCGTGTACATTACTCTGGATCTACTTTTCAAATTCAAATTAATTTTACGATGAAATAGTTCACGAAAATTTATTTTATAATAACATCCACAAAGAAAAGAACTGCGTCAGCCAACCTCTTCAACCGTTACCACTTCCATCTTCTCACTACTTCTAAATACTTCGATCCCACCGAATCCAAGCACTCGAAGCTCCTCGAAGCGCGTCTCCCGAAAGAAAAAAAAGAAAAGGGTCACCCGCACCTCCCGCGTCAAGCCCAATTTCCCGCCTCGGCGGGAAAGCCGACTCGGCTCTAATTTATCGGAACGCCATTGACTCAGGTGAGTAACGCGCGATCGCCGCGGAACCGAGACCGATAAGATTACGCGGCCATCTAGCGGCGCGAATCGACGCCTGAGGCTGCCCGAGTCTGACCGAGTTTGCTCTGTGCGCGCCGCTTTTACCTCTCGCGGGCTACTTTTCGCGGGTCGATCGGGGATTCGGGGTTGAGGACTCGTCGGAGTTTTTCGCCTTGGCAGGTGGGGAGGGGGGGGGGTTCTATCGGTTTCGTTGCGCTTTGGAATCGGTGGAAACAACCAAGTTGAATAAGTACTTTTGCCGATTGTAAAATGTTACGTTTTATGAAGACTCGGCACTGTTAGGTCTCTCACTGTGTAGGGTTTAAATTGGAGTGGCAGTTGTATCGTTTGTTTTAGATGTCAATTGACGGCAGTTCTCTTCCATTTTCATCCAAGCAATAACGCGTACATTTTGAAAGTTTCTAATTCATCGCTGCAATTCGTTAATTTCCTATTATCAGAACGGTGACTGTTAATTAAAACGACTTTTGCAAGGTTACGTTAAATAAGCCAAACGACATTCGGAGACAGATAAAGAGCTGTTCCGCTTTCGGAGGAAGACAAATATATCGCGGCGCAATTTTAATTTACATCGTGCGTTCGAACGCGAAAAATAGAATACAGCGAAATACACTTCTTTCGAGCGTAAGCTATGTTAATTCGCACGTTTATTAAAGCGTTCGACGCAAAGTTCCCGTGTTAAGGACTGCGACGCGGACAAAACGAAAGATAAACGTGTAATTTACGATCGCTCGATGATGCTTTTACGAGGAAAAACGTGAAAATTTACTTACGGGTGTTATTCAGTTTTTTGACCGAAAATATTTATCTGCGGTACTTGACTGATTTATTAATGATAATTAGTATAAATTATTACTTTTGCTTCGTGAATTCGAATCAATTATATTTCAGCAAATAAACTATTTATTTAAAAAATTTAGCAATTGCAACTTCTACAATACACTTTTCGTCAATGCGATAAAGTCGCTTTTCCTTAAAAAAGCCGCTTCTTAGCCAGAAACAGTAAACAAGCGAACCCGTTTTTTTCCCCCCAAAGATAATCATCCATTCTTTCTTTCCGTCTGGCAACCGCCGCCAAACGTAGCAGCCAAATTGCAGGATTTCGGGCTCACTGAAGTATCCCAACAGTACCAGCTCCGAAAGACCGCTTTCCCTTCCCTCCTTCCGTTTCCCTTAAAGAAAGACTCTCCGAGGCTCGGGCTTTCCAGGCCGCTCATCCCGATTTCATAATGCTAATCGCGATGACGGGTCCCGATAGCGCCGATAAAAATAGATATATAAAGCAGCCGTTTCCTCTACACGCGCAAGCGTCTAATTCGCTTTCACGCCGCTGCGGAGATGCGCGCGTAAACGGGAGCGCGCGTTGCCGCGCTCGACGGAGGGGAAAAACTTTCCCGAGTACACTTAACGCAGGCGTGGACTTTAAAGCCGCGTCGTTTTTGGAGTGAGCTGAAAGAGGAAAGTGATGGGAGGTCGACGTCCTTGGGACGATTGACGGGGGGGGCGACTTTTGAGTCGGGGAATAATCGCGCCGATAAAATGCGTGTCAATGCGGAAGATTGCATCTGATCCGAATGCCTGGAATATTTTGGAGGACCGCAAGCGTAAATTCATTAACGGCAGTCTGTCGGGAAAACGGCTGTTTCGGCAAGGAGCTGCGAAAACCGGTTCCGCGGTTAAAAATCAGGCCTTGTTAACTCCTTTCCTTATTTCGGAGCGATTTCAGTTTTAAACGCGTCGCGCATAAATTATTGAAAGCGAACGATATTACGGCGCTGTCGTTACTTTTACTCTCGGTATTTTGAAATCAATACATTTTGTGGAAATCGAAATCAAATGTTAAATCCAGAAGTGTCAGTTGAAAATTTACGGGAACGATGCCGTTGATAAATATTTATTCCGTCTGGATGTTCCAGATGTCTACCGATCTAATACAGAAAGCTCGTAAATACTTCACGTTCAGTCTTTCCACACACGGAATACTCGCTCCGAAACCGACAGATCAATACGAAGCTAAATCACCGTCGATTTTCAAACGTTGAAGACCAAAAATATCGAACAATAACGCCAATCACCAAAGCTCCTGCGAGCCATCAAAGCAGTACCGCTCTCCTCTCCCTCGTCGCCCCGCGGCATGAAACTTGTAGCGCGGCGAGGATTTTTGGAAAATACGAAACAAAAATTGCGCGAAAGACATCGGGGATCGAACTCCGTCCACCCGGGTGAGAAGCGAGTGTCCCGACGCAGGACTGCCGCGGAGTTTGCTCGACGCAATGCCTTTACTTTTCCTGTAGCCGCACACCACCCAGACTTACGGGCGGGGAATCCCTCAGGATCGGATGCGATTGTCGGAGAATTCTGAGATTGACCACCTTGAGTGGAAGTAGCGATGAATTGTGTGGGTTTTTGAAGTCGGACGCCGTTTTTTCATTTTTTTTTTTTTATCATTTATCAAAAAATATTTTTTTAATTACACATCCAATAAAGATTATCTAAATTCCTTTAAGAAGAAGAATTTCTTTTGTTTGCCTTAAATCTACACACCTCCTCTTGGGGACGATCAGTGAAATCGCACACTTTTCGATCTCGCTAATGGACACATTTGTCTTGCTGCCTTCGCATAATTTTCTTCATCAATTTCCTCTTCATTCGACGCCGACGCCGCCTTCCTCGTTCATCATTGGCACTTCTGTTCCACGGCCCCCAGTTCCTTCTTCAGAGGGTCGCGGCCAGTTTCGACGATCGACAGAAGAGAGACACCTCGGCGACGCGATCGTCCCGAGTCTGCTCTGCTTTCCGCTGCAACAGCTGCCCGCGGCGTTCCCGCGCCCTCGTCGAGGGGAGAAAAATCGAAGCGGCGAAGCCGTACGGACGTCGCGGCGCCGTGCAGCCGTGCCGATGCCTTGCCTCTCCGTCGCGGAAGCATCGCGGGGCGCGCGGAAAATTACGTGTTGAATCGAGAGAGAGAGAGAGCCCGAGCCGGACGGGGGCGGGAGGGGGCGTGGATTAATGTTGAGCGCCGTTGCTCTGGATTTTGAGAAGCGGCCTGGAAGTAGCGTAAGGTTGAGGTGGGTGAATGAAGGTGCCGTTTAGGAGAGAAGTTGGCTATGTACTTCGCGGTATTTGATAGAAGTAGTATTAAAAAAATTGGATAAATTATTGAATGTTCTTTTTTTAGCTAGTGATATGACGTGATATAAGTAAAAACAAACTTTTGTATGAAAATATTTTAAGTTCCTTTTTTAAAAATACGAAGGATGATTGTATTAAAAAAAAAAGTATTCTAAAGCTATTACGTTTCTATACCGTACATGACGCACCGATTTATCTGGATAAATACACAATTTATAACCTTAAACGGCTAAAGTGATTTAGATGTCGAGAGAATGCTTTCTAATCCGTTATATCTTATCTACAATTATTTCTGTTTCGCCGCAGTCATTAGGTACACAACTTACAGCCGCGTTAAAAGTCATCAACAGTCGTAATCTTTTCATTTGCATATCAGTAACTCTCCGAAACACTTCCAAATTTATATATATATATATATTAAAAGCCTTAATCTCTTCGTATCTCAACATTTGAAAGGCAGCGTTCGAACGTAATGCTGCGCGTTGAAACCCAGCTGACACAACACGCATCAATCCTGCACCACGTGGCTCTCGAGCCTCGACGATTGAGCTTGGAATACTTGAGCCGCGAGTCGGCGTCCTTTTTTTATTAGCGGTTAGAATGCAAAGCGTTCGCAGACCTCGAAAGCTGCGCGTAACCCCGATTCCGATTTTGCGCTGCGTTCGATAATTTATAACAGCGGGAAAGGATGTCTGATTTACAGTTCTCTTTGTGTTTTTTTTTTTTTTTTGTTTTTTTAACTTGTAAATAAATAAAAATAAAATGATTCTACTTTTTTTTTAAAATGCAGGTACAATAACACAACCTTCTCTCCAAGCTACCGTAATTCAGACATCGCAAACAAGATAAACAAGTCGCCCATGAATTTCCCAGCCACTTAGCAGACACCTCGTCGTCTCCCCCGCCCGATATCCGCGAGGACCCAGCAGACAATCGTTCGAACATCCCAAAGGTCGAGGACCGCGAAAAATCCGGCTCCGCATTCCGATGGCCGTAAATCAGCTCGCGCGTCGACAAAAAGCGCCCGAGAGCCGCCTTTTTTTACCGTTACGCGGAGCGCTCCCGAGAGAGACGCCGGGCGCGCGGCGGCGAACCGTTCGCCGCGGAGCGAAGCTCAACCGTAGCCGCCGCCGACGGCGACGACGAACCTTCACTTTTAGGGGCCGCTCACAATGGGCCGAATCAGCTGGGAGAGGAGCGAAAGTTCCGAGGCTGAGGCGCCGACGGACCGCCGCGGGAAGGAAAGTTTCTTCTGTCGCTGCTCCGGAGTTAATTTTGACGAGATTTTTACGAGCGCCGACCGCGGAGATTCTGCGGTCGCGGGAGCTTTGGAATTGCGCGGGTATGGCTTGCCGATTTTAAAGACGGATCGTCGCTTGGAACAGACGCCGCTTTAAAAGGGTAGAATTCAAGCGGGTATAAATAATTCTGTTTTTGAAAGTTGTCTGCTGAGTTAGCGCAGAACTCTTTCAGTAGAAAAGGTTGCAAACGGTACGGCGAGGTAATGCGTTTGAGAGAATATTTGAAAGTATAAACTAGTAATTTTGAAAGTTGAGGAAAGAAATAAACTGTTATTTTTATGCCTTGCTAACGTATTAACCTCTCTTATTAAAGTGCTGTATTTCCGAAGAAATGTCAGCTGTACTTCCTGGTGCGTATATAACATTTCCATCAAATCAATGCGAACGCGTGCAATTAAAGGGGAAAATGAAGGATGAATTATGCGCCAAACAGGTATATTATTAAAGTCGTTTTCGTTCTAACTTGCTTAATGCTAAAAAAATCAAAGGAAGACGCGCGAAAGGAACACTGGAGTCGTTTCTCTTTTTCTGCAAAATTATATAAATCAAATTGTCTCTCATTAGGAATGAAAATGGCATGATTGTACGGAGCTGAAACAAAATCATATAATCTGTATTAAAGAGACCTCGCGACGTAATGCCTGAGACACTTTTCTTTGCAACTCCATTGTATGAATGATGCATATCCTCGCCGCATTACATTTTCCATTTAAAGCTCTTTGCCTCGTTTTTTTGTAAAAAGTAGCATCTAATAAATACCTTACGCGAAAATTTCAGCCTGATCACCCTACTTACCTAAGCGTCTCCGACAAGCCATTAATCTTCCCCGCTATAGAAGCCTTCCCAATTCTTCAGGCATCCAGCTGGCTAGTAAGAACCATCGGTCGAACCGGCCGATTCCCAAGTCGCCTAACAGCCACCCCCCCCCCGCCCGGAAAAGCCGGCCGCTGTGAACGACCCCTTAGCTCCGCGGTCAGACACGCGTGCCGCAATCTCTCGGCGCGATTCCGCCGATTAATTAGAGGCCGCTCTCCGGGGTCCGCGCGCGCGCGCGTGGGAACGGATCCGTACGATCCGCGCGCGCGCTGCTTTGTCGCACCTTCGCGTGTCTGCGTTTCTTTTTCTTTCTTTTCTTTTTTTGTTATCCCCGACCTGCGTGCGCTCGTTGCGTGTCGTCGTCTATTTCTGTCGCCGGTTACGCGAGAGCCTTGCTTCTTTCTCGCGGTTGCGTTTGCTGTTTACAAAAAAGGGCGCTGTTGTGCTGATTGGAAGGATGAGGTTTTATTTGGGTTGAGCCGCTTTTGGGGGGTTTTCAGCGGGGTGCAGGTGGTTGTCTCAGTCCTGCAGTTCTGCAGACGTTGAAATGATTTTAAGTAATTTTTTGAAACGGACTTTGGAAATTGATCTGTCAAAGCAGTTGTAAGTGAGAATTTCAAGTTGGCTGTTCAAGTGAACCGGGCATTTTCAAAATAAAACAGCTTCGGACTAGTTTTACGTAGAAGCGTTAGCCACGCTGACCCAGAAAGCTCATTGTTTTAATGGAGGCGTTCAAGTTTTTAGGCGCGCTTGAATTATACCGCATTCTAGATGTGCGCGTAAAAAAGACCTTTTTGATGATTAAAATGATGAAGCAGAATGCAGCTTCCAGTCTTCTTCGAGCCATGAAAACTAATAAATCTCGCGGCAGAATCGAGCCGCGCAAATTGTACGTAAAAATTACAAAATAACTTTTATTACCGGCGGAGTGTAAATTTTTTTTTAGGAAATAGCGATGATATTAAAATTTTATGACATTCGTTTCCCTTTGCTTTGTTCCTGGAATAACGGCTTTACCATAAGAGCAAACGGATATTAATTCGACATTCGATCTCCGTAGAGGCAAGGTTTATTACGCAAGAATACCACGTATTTCGATCTTAATCTTAATTTGAAGTTTTTAGAGGGATTCTTTTTATTCCGACGAGCAGCGCCGAATAAATTGCATTACTCTATCGTGCAGTACTGGTAAATTTATGGTAAATTTCAATTCAATGTTGCACTGCATAAACATTAGCATAACAATAACCCAAGCCGATTTGCTGCAAATGCGTCGATCGCGCAGCCTCAATACAACGCACTTTTCAACCCGAAAACCTCATCTCCCATCTATTCGTGGCACAGTTCGAAACACAAATTCACTGCTGCCCCGTTCCCCCTTCCGTCCCGCGGAAGTTCCGCCCTGACCCCTCTCTCTCTCGTCCGCCGAGCTTTTTGCCTTGTGCCTTTTGCCCTGTGCTTCCTCAAAAGAAGATGGTGTTCGCTGCCCACGTCAGTTTTAAACGACTAGGGGTTAAGTGGAGTAGACCGGTTTCGTGGTTTATTTTTAAAATTATAACCTGTAAAATGAAAACTTGGCACCAAAGTACGTTAAAGAAGAAAATGAAAGCTTTTCATTTAAACACGATTAAAATTATTATTATTGATTGAAAATTTACTTTAATAATCTTCAATGTATTTTGGTACTAAGCCTTCATTTTACAGGTTTTAATTTTAAAAATAAACAACGGAACTTGCCTATTCCACTCAGCCCTTAGTCGTTTAAAACCGCAGAGAGCGAACAGCACGTCTTTCTGGGGACGAAGCGCAGGGCAAAAGGCATACGGCCAGAGTCTTAACGCGGAATCTCCCTCAGCGTCAGCCTTGCCCAACGCCTCTCCAATTATTCCCTCGCACTTTCACCTGCTCGTCCTCCCGGCAGGCATTAGCCCGCCGCTCCATTTCCCCGCGGCGGCGGCGGCATTGTCTTCGGCCGCATCGCGATAGAATCTCCGCGGAAGGAGTCATTGTTCGGAGGCGCGCCTCCGCGGGGCTTACGTCGCTTGGGAAAGCCAAGCGCGCGCCGCGCGGAAAAGCGGGATTGAGACACGCGCGCGAGATGCCGAGGCGACGGTCGCGCCGCCGGCTGGATTTGTGTCGCTGCTCGCGGCGGCTTCCTCGCTTCCGAGGAGCCGAGCGTTTGAGTGGGAGAGGATATTGGGAGGGTGCTTTACTTTGGTTGAAGGGTTTTTTTTTTGGGAGGGGGGGGGGCGTTAATTCGTGCGAATGAAGTTTTTGGACGAACGAACGAGTTGAGTAGTATAAGTGAGATGAAGCTTTTCTTCTGTACTCGGGTCGTTTTTGCTCTGATTCACACATCTAATTATTCATTACGCTCGTAATAGCTAAGCGTGTGCTTTGTCTCGACTTTTTTTCCTTCGCGAGTCAATTCACTCCATTCAGGAGAAGTTCCACTCGGACTCTTTTCGTATTAAAATCGTTACGTGTAACTCTACGTAAAAAGTTAGGTAACTCGATGTACATATTTCACGCGATACAAAAAGTAGGATTAAGTACGTAAACGATTATATTTGCCGCGCTAAAGATTAAGTAATTTTCTAGCAATTATAAAGAAAAAGTAGCGGTCAACAAATTACATCAAATGCGTAGACGTGTATTCATTTAAATAATGAAATTACAAGGATTAAGGGGGCAAATTATTACCTGCCCGGTTTAATGAAGCGGAAAAGATCAACTTTTTATGGCACTTAACGTGGGAAAGTTTCGAACGAAAATATCTACTTCTTACAGTCTGTAAGTCTTAAGTTGTTTAGTTTACTCATCTTTCACTGCCTTCCGCCATCGTAAATTTACCTTGCGTAATACTTCTAATATTCAGCATTTCATTTCCTATAGAATTTATTCTTCAAAAACGGGTCTATTGCTTTTGTAAAATAAGTGTACGCGGCGTTGAGATTTTATTTCTATTAATTTAAACCACCGCTGTTATATGTTGCAGCACACATTTTCAATAAAGATTAACAAAACTTTCAAAAGGAAATTTTAAGTTATTACATACAAGCAGCGAGTCGTCGACTTTTAAAAATACTAATAACAATTTATCGATCATCGATTATTATCTCGATCCAAAAAGATTAGATAAAGAGCCGCACCGACCAGACGGACCGATTACTCGCGATGACTCACAAAACTTGCGGATCATAGCGCAAAAAAACTCCCACCTGCAACCTTTCCGAGCCAAACTCCCAAAGCAGCACCTTCGCCAAATTCGCGCCGAAATGCAGCTCGTTCCGCCGCCGCGTCAGTTCGTTCCGTAATTCGCGCTCCCGAGGCGAGGCGAATGAAAGAGCACAGCGGCGGCGGCGGTGGCTCTCCTTCGCTTTTTCCTTTCCCTCTTTATTGGCTTTCGCGGGGATTTCGCTAATTGCCGCTCGCGGAAAATCGCGCGCGGCCGCTCATGTCGCGGACGCGCGCAATAAGTTCAAGGCGGCGTCCTCCCCGAGCGATTTGACTCGCCGCGCGAGCCGGCCTTTCTTTTTTCCAACGGGTCTTGCTAGACTGGCTGGTCATTTGGGTGATGGGCTCTCCGCGAGAGCGGCGCGGTTTTTGCGACGCCCGACGACTGCGGCGTCGAGGGCCGATGACTCTTGCGGGAGGATTGCGCGGGAGACGATCGGATCTGCGACGTGGCTGGGAAGGATTGATTGTTTTTAGGCGGTGACGATCGAATGTATTTTTATCAAATTTTAGTTTTCGGTTGTTTAATAACGTGGCAGTAAGTGGCTGAACCAGTTGACGTAACACTCTTGGAAATGTAAAAAAAAAATATTGTAGAATTTATTCTACTTTTTAGAATCTTTCTATTCGTCCAACTTTATTCACAATTTTCAACGATTCTGTTTCAAATGAATTTAAAATTTATTATATAATAAATTTAAAATCAAACTTAAGAAGCCGAATAGAATTCAAAATTTAGAATTTTTCGACGTTTACGAGTTGGTGGGTTAACGAGAGCAATGAAAAGTTTTTTACTTGAACTTCCTGCATGTGGAGCCTAATGGCTGCAGAACGAAATCCGTATAATATTGTAACAATAAAATTTTATGGTAAGTGTAGAAAAATGTGAATTCAGTGCGCTCATTTAACGGTTCGGTACGTAATAATTTTCGTTAAAAAATCTCTTTATATAATGTAAATCGATACTTCTTAAAAATTCTTCAAATTTTAAAGTATAGCGACTGAATTAACTTTTGTACAAGTAAAATCTTTATTATTTTTCGAATATTTTCTACTTAAAAAAGAAATTACGTAAATATTTAATTTTCCTCAAGTTACGTTCTTTTCGGGTTATGACTTATCTTAAAAATAAGATTGAAACTGAATAAAAACGGAGAAACCCGTAAAACTCGTCGCCTCTTAAACAATATTCAAGAAAACTATCGCTCTCCAAACGCAACCACCGGCATCAATTAAACGAAACGCCCGCGACTTCGCGCCCGCATTTCCTCGGCCGCTCCGATTTACATAACGATTTTTCCTCCCCTCGGCGTGCACACAGCCGCGGTCGCTCGCAAAAAGCGGTTACGCGCCGACCGTCCCTTCGATTGCGCAACGACTCGGCGCCTCGAAAAATCGGCCGGAAAA
>JAWWEM010026555.1:0-17869 GCA_035582935.1 Ormyrus thymus | reverse complement strand
TTCAGGATAGTGCAAGTTTGTCCTTCGATTACGATAGAGTATACTAATTTTTAATGAGATATTTTTCTCAGTGTAATATGGCCCCCACATATAATATTTATGCCCAATTTATTAGCCATTTTACCCAGACTAGAAAACTGTCGTACAATTACTAAAAAAAAAAACGTTACATTTAGGCATGGTATCTGACCAGATATTTGGTCAATATTTGGCCACTAGCATGGTGGAATTGCTTAATTTCTATTCAAAAAATGGAATCAAACTCTACCAGGGAAGTAGTGATTTTAATGGAAACTGTTTATTTATTTGAAAATCGGCCTTCCCTCCAATCTCCCAGTAATATATGATAATAACTATTATGTTATAACTTCAAGGATATAGTTTCGCGCTGAAATCAAAAGGCACACACCCTGTTGGGGTATAGGTGAATAGGTTAATACACACGGAATATGAGAGCTACCGGACGCACACAACAATAAACAATGCGACCGCAGTTGCTTCGGCGCATCGCTTCATCAATTATCCCTTTAATATAAAAGCGACATTATTTAGATTTTAAAAGCAGAACACCGAATGAAAGCATTACAAAGGGACGCATGAAAACGATACTACATACAATATTACAAGCGTTACAGTGGTAACAAACAAACTTGTCGGAAATTTGATAATAAAGTTCATCGCTCCGAAAATTATTGAAACCCAATGATGTACATTATTGAAATTCAAATTTAATTAGCGCGCACTATAAACATAAATTATACTTAGCTACTTAGCGTAGCGTTAATCAACAGCACTCGAGTCGCAAAATTGACTATTCAAAATTTCACCCCACCGCCAAAGATCCCTTATCCCTAATTCGTCCAATAAAAGAGTAATCGTCCCGTATCAGTACTACAAACTCGTTAAAGACTCCGGAGCCTTCGGAGCCTCTTCGCACTAAAACACAAAACGCAATCTAACTCCCTCGCGACACAAATCCACGCTTAAACCGCGGTGGCGGGCGGGGGGAGCGGCAACAAAGCGGGGGAGGGCGGCAGCGTTCTAATCCCTCCTGCAAAGTTGATCAAAACGCGAGAGAGAGAGAGAGAGAGAGAGAGAGAGAGAACGGTGCGGGTCGGAGTTCGCCTCTGATCCTCGGGCGGCATTCGCGCTTAATCGTCGACCGGTAGCATCTGGCGATATTTGGATTTTGAATAGCAAAGGGTTATTGCGGGTGGCGCAACTGGCGCCTTTATTGTATGGCCCGCGTCGAAATCTCTCGCGCCGCGCGCATCGGAATCATCGATTGCATACCGTTAGGAGGAGGCGGGAATGGCACAATGCGTGTCTTCCCTGTACGCGCCTGCCGACCCATTACTCTGGGGCAAAGGATCCTCGGAATTCCCCAGACGCATTTCCAATTACAGCCTTGCGCCGGGCGGAGGGGAGGGACGGAAAATCTGCCGGCTACGCGGCATATTGCCTGAGCGATCATTGATTTTGGAGTTTGTAGGAACAAGCGTTCGTGAGCCGCTGGGATGTACTGCTGGGCATCGATCATTGACCAACGAAGCCGAATGTAATCTCGAAGGGATTTAGTCCATAAATTCTTGATGACAGTCTCTGGTTAATGCTTAATCACCTTTTTAAACCAATATGTGTGCACCGCGCGGACAAGCGCGCCGCGTGCGAGAGCCAAATTGAGCGCTTACTGGGAATACTAATTATGAATTGTGAAAGACATTTTTTTCATATTTTTCGTACGTTAAAGTGAGTTTTATACTCTCACGTTTTATATGCAATACGACGGCTTCTTTTGAATAAAAAATTTATTTTTCAAACATTTAAGATCATTCTGCAGACTTCTAGGATGACGGGTTGTAGGCATGAAAAAGTTAGAGCTATACCGACAATAATAATAAACATGAAAATGTGGCACTAAACAAGCCCTTGTAATAAAAAACATTTTTTTGTACGGACATGAATTTTACAACATGGTAGACACTGAAGTGTAAACGACTTACAATTTTATTTTTGTTTGCTTGCAACTTTTTATCATTCCAAGTTCTTTCAAGCAAATTTGTCTCTGAATGTAATTCCTTCTTTAAAAAATGTGGTCTTTGAACACTTACACAACTGTTTCAGTAACTATGAAGTTATAATATGTAAACGCAGTATAATCAAAGTAAGTTGAAATATTTTTGAGAAATTATTGTATATTACTTTAGTTACATTGTAGGAAAGAAACATTCAAACTCAAAAAAGTTATACTGAAGTCCAATAGCAGCTTCATTTGTACAAACTTACGTAGTTTCAAAAAGTTTTTAGAAGTTAACAAGAATAATAAAAAGGAGGCCACGACTTTCCAAAAAAGGTGGATAAAAGTTTGTCTTTGTACTTGGCAAATATATTAATTTCAAACTTTGATTTAAAACATAATGAATAAAATACTTTTTATAAATGTCAATAAGTTCGAAAATCGTCTGATTCGGATGAAATTTAATGTTCTTATTTATCCAATCAAAAATAGTGAACAGTAAAACTTTTATGATGAAAACTTTCTTTTTATATTATATTCGATTATTAAATGAAAAACTTTTAAAAACGTTTTAAAATATTGTCATCTTCCTTGAAAAAATTTGAAGTTAAATTTAAGAGAGGGAGAAACATAAAAGAGGACATATCTCTTAGCTTGGATTAAGCATTTCAATGGTAACATCCAAGATAAATACTTTTAAAAGTAGTATTAGAGTAGGTAAGCATTCTTTCTGATTTTATTCGCTTATCACTAACTTAAGCTTGATGGACCTTTATTATTCCTCTAAGATTTCTACGAAAACGGGAAAAAATTGAAAATTTCCCGAAAAGAATATAACTTACAAATTCATGCTCTTGTTTAGAGATTTCGCAAGATTTCACATTAAACAAGCACAAAACTAAAACCGATTTCATCAGCCAGTTGCCTTTACGCTCATTTTCAGAAGCCACTTTACTTATTCGAGAACTTTGAATTAAATGCACTTAATCAAGACGAAACACAGGACTGCAACATTAAAATGATTAAAGAGAATCTCCCCGAGATATAATCACCTAATTCAGCAAGGAAAATCTGCATTATTACGTAGCTGCCCTGAAAAATAACCCGCTCCGCGGCGTATACGAGAATAGACCCCCCCGGCTTATTGTTCTCGAAACAGCGATTTATTAATTCTGTGTTGCCACTAGTTTATTATTACGATCCCTATTATAAGCCAGACGCTCTAATACGAAATGTGACCGTATCTACGAATATCAAATGAGGATCATAAAGTCGGGGTAAAACACACCTCGTCGGTTAACTCGAATTCATAAGCTGTCGCTTAATGAATACGCCGGCTGAGCTCGAATCTTCCGCGAGAAGACCAACGGACTAATGCCCCGAACTTTTTGCTCGAGCTCTTAGAGTTTTTTCCTCGGCCAGCACTCACGTATATACGTACGTACACGTACATAAATGCCAGGACGAGCTGAAGGCAAGGACCGGGAAATTCCGCAGTTGCTCCGCTTCCCCCTCTCGCTCTCTCACTCGAATTACAGTTGCGCTGCAGAAAATGCGCCAACAATTTGTTACGGGGAAGTGCAAAAACTTTTCGTAAGGCTACAAAGAAGGAGCGAGCTTCAGCCGGGAAAAAGAGAATGAGAGAGAGAGAGAGAGAGAGAGAGAGAGAGAGAGAGAGAGAGAGAGAGAGAGAGAGAGAGAGAGAGAGAGAGAGAGACTATTATACTCGCTGCATCCGAACCGCGAAGAGAGTAAACGCGTACTGTTCCGTGGCTCGCGGACTGGATACGTAGCTTCCTTCGAGATTGCGGCCATTCTTCAAGCTCTATCCTCCCTCTCCGTCCTCGTATATACGCTCGCAGTCAGCGCGCGCGACTGATAAGAAACAACACGGGCCACATGCACAGAGCGCGTAGGGCAGCTGCTAACGGTTTGTTTGACCCGGGCATACATCGTTCGGCGCGGTCGCGGAACGCGTGAGAACGCCCGGGAGTGAGAGAGAGAGAGGGGCGCGTAACCTTCGCCAAGAAACTGGAGCGGCCGGAGTGAGCTTCTTTCGTCCGGACGTGTTTAAATTCGTCTAACGATGCGCACTTGACGCGTACGTTACTTGCGTATATACACGCGCGCGCGGTGGTTGAGGATACAAGGCAGGTTGCCGCTAACGTAAACGCTGAATTGTTTCTGCACGATCGTCGGTTTTACGTGCGCTCGGGAGAGGCTCGGGGGTGGCTACTGTGTGCGGGTAAGCGTGCAAGTATGCTAGAGTATATATACTTTTCTGCATATTTAGCGCAGTAGGTGGGGAATTTCAATTAGTTGGTAGGAGGCCGGGTTATCTCGGTCACTGGATAATACCGATCATTCGAATTTTCCAAAATCTGAAGGTTTAGAGCGCGATTAATTTTGGATTCTGGCGGTTTTACGTCGTCGAAGTTGAATAATTGAATAAAGCGGGAAATGTTTCGTGTGAGTTTTTTTTAAAAGATTAGACTATTTATTTATTGTTGAATTTCAATATTTGTTGTTGAAATGAACAATTTATTCGATTTTTGTTCAAGCACATATAACTTTTCAACTGTTAATAGTAGAGTAATTTAATTGCCGGCATTTGAAAGGTGAGATCACATCCTATCGATTCAGAAAAAAAGACATCCAAAAATCTTCATTTGTTCAGAAGTTATGGCCCAACAAAAAATGCTGATTAAAGTGGCATAAAAAAATCCAAAAAAATTCATTGACGTAATTTTAGCTTCTTTTATTAATTTAATTTAATATTTAAGCTTCTTTTATAAATGTTTATTTAGCTATAACTTTTGAACACATGAAGATTTTTGGATGCCTTTTTTTTGAATCGATAGGATTTGATTCACCTTTCAAATGCCGGTAGTTAAAATACTCTACAATCAACAGTTGAAAAGTTATATGTGATTGAACAAAACTCGATTTTTCTTAGCTTTTCGCTAAAAGAGCTCATAACTTGTGAAAAATCGAGCGTTAGGTCGAACGCGCGCAGCTTCTTTCATATTTAAACATTAGAAAACATATCCTAAAGTTCGAACAAAATCCGTGACTTAAACAAGTGAGACTCTCCTGGTAAGATCGGTAATGTGCTAAGAGAGTAAGTTTCGGAGAATCTTAACTTATGTCACGTCAAAATTTTTTTGGTTCTTTTTACAATAGTGTCACATTGATATTTTTATTAAATTATTTGCAATCACCAAAATCGTTAAGTCATTTTACCGATAGTAGCACGTAGAAGTAAATTATCGAATTGCGTATCCACCACAAAATAGGTATGTCGCATCAGTCGATAAATCAAGCAGCGTCATTCATCATTCATCATCAGTAAGTGTCATCCGCACAGCATTCAATATATTCCTACGACGCTGGAAAAAAAGGGAAGTAAAACCCCCTTTGCTCTAAATGCTCGCAGATTTGATTACTTGGGCGCTAGTTGTCTGCGTAATCGTACGAGTATATTTTCGCGTGTACGTAAGCAAACAGTGTACTCGTTGAATCGTGTCCCCGAGCCTGTACTTAAACAAATTCGGTTCCTTCGTTCAGGCTCCGCTGGCGTGCGTTATTCCGCCTGGTCGACGTCGACGACGACGATTCCCTTCGGAGACATGCCCGCGCAGACACAGGTACACACACACACACGCGCGCGCGCGACCGCCTCCCATCGACAAGTGTGCGTATAGTTTGTGAGCAGTCGAGCGAGAGTTGCGGGAGGATGCGCCGTTACTCAGCGAAAATTTCTCGACCGTGTCTTTGCGGTTCTTGACTCTCTTATTATCGTGGATAAGGTTTACTATCGCGAGATGTTTCTTTCTACCTGACTGAATTTGATGCGCCGGCTTTCGTCGCGGGGAAAGCGGCGGGGAAGTTTGTGGTTTTTCTGCTTTGGAATCATTTTTTTTTTTGGGTGGAAAAACGTAATTATGAGGAGAAATTAAAATCAGGCACTAATGGAGTTGTTATTCTTTCGATTAAAAGTAAGAGGATGCATATTCCGATCATGAATTATTCAGATCCTATACTTTTGATCATCCTACAATTGCATCATAACTATTCATGTCACGAGTGCAATCATTTTCCGGAATTCAATTTCAAATCGAGGATGGTTTCAGACTCTTGCATTAGATTCAGTTTGTCTTTTCAGTAAAAACACCTTAGTTATACGGAGGAACCGCTGGATACCGTATTTTTCAGAATTAATTTTTATATTAAAGCTAAAGCGTCCCCCTAAAATGCTCGCAATTAAATAACTAATAAATAACCTCACGGCTCGCATTCTCGTTGATTTACTGATGAAGAAATAATCAGGAAATTGATTTATAATGAATCGCACCGAGCTGCCGGAGAACGTAGTATGAATATTTAACGATACGCAACTCGGATTTTTTATTAAAATTGAACGTGCATATAATATATTGTCGAAATAAATCTGAAATGAAAATTTACAAATAAAATGTATAAAAGTTTTTTTAAATAATGCATTGCAATCAAGAGGTCTCTTTAAAAGTAGCATTAAAATCATTTCAAAAAGGGTAATATTGTTTGAAAAGCAGCTTTCACGGTTAAATGAAATAACCTATTTAAGGGAAAATTGAGATAATGACTAAGACCGACGTTTGCAGGGCACCTTGGATGATTGGGATTCTCTGATATTGGCCAACTACCGCGTCAGCTTGCAAGCTTTTAACGCGTTCATCTTCATTAGCCGTTACATCTGCTCTGATGGAATCGTTTAAATTATGAAACAGTATTCCAATTAAGGATGGTAATATCAAGTCCAGTAAAAATTCGTGCTTTCGAATGACGCAATCGCGGGTAAAACTAATCAGAATGAAAACTGTATTGAATTTCAAGTTGAATTTTATCCGATAAAATCTCAATTTGACATTACTTTTTCTAAAGCATAAAAATTGCTTTCTAGCGTATAATTAAATTTTTATTTACTGAATAAATCAGAGAATATTATGTGCAACAAAGCTGGCAGTATGCAAAACTTTGAAATAATATTCTGTAAAGTTAAGTATTTCGACTTTAACCCCGTTTTGCGGTTGCATTTTATCTCGTGTACAAGAGGCAGATAGTACACACACTTGTCAAAGTAGAAACTTCTAACATCACCGAATATATACGCGTTTCAAAGTTTTTGTCGCGTTAGCGCGTTTTTTTTTTCATACACGGGCTCGTAATTTTCTTTACTACAACCATAATTGAAGGGAAATTAACTTTTTAAAGAGACGCCCGTACATCTTCTTTCGTTAAAGTAACAATAAAAAAATCTCCTAAAAGTTAATTTTATAGCAACTTTCTTTTTCTAGAAACTTTTTCATTTTTTAACATTCTCAAAATTATTCCTCCTCAAACTTTGATGTTACTCCCTGCAGGCAGCTTTTCGAAACATATGGTATATCTTTCCTCGGGGAAAAGAAATGGAGGGCGCTAACGCAAAAAAATTGATCCTTTTAAAGTGCCAAAAAAAGTGAAAAGCCCCTCCAAGGATGATATACGCAAATGCGGATGTTCCCATTTGTCATACCCACGCCATCCGAATTTCGATATTAATTATCGTACTAAAACACCATCTTCGACTAAATTACCCGACGCCGCTGCCGTCGATTGAATGAAAATCTCCGAAGGACGCAGGCTTATAAAGCCGATCTGGACGTTGCAGTTTCACGTGCCAATAGCACTCGCTCGGGTACGAAGAAACAAGAGTCGAGGAAGGAGAGGACTTGGGAAGAAGCGGGACTCTTCGCCGTACGTATAAGTTTCCCGTTGACCCGAAGACCAGCGGAGAGGACATTGATACGCCAAAGCGCTGTTAAAGTGCAAAGTTACCCGCCGCTCGGGTTAACTCGCCTCGACCATAAGCACCGGCCATATTCTCTCTCCCCCTATCCGCTGCACCGCAGCCACCCTTCGGCAAGTGTTAAGTGCCTACTTCTTCGAGAGGAGTGGGAGAGAGAGAGAGAGAGAGGCTACAGGTACTTGTGCTCGATGGTTCTTCGCTCGGCCGTGTCGGAGAAAAAGTATTGTTCCTATCCCGCCTCCCACTGCCGCGGACGACGACGACGACGACGACGACAACGAAGGTAAACTAAGAAACGACACACCCCCTTACTCCTTCCTCTCCCTTCTTTTTCAGCTTCTACTTCGTTTCTTTCTTAGCTGATCCAAGCAGTTTTCCGGGCGTCAACTGCTTGTGACCTTAATCAGGGCCTGCTCGTAGGCTACGTGTCTACTTAAAAAAAAGTGTGTCACCGGAGCGAATTTCACGACGAAGGGTCTGACAGCTTTTTTTTGTTTATGAGATAATGTAGTTGACTAAGGTAACGATCTGCTTGTGATACTTCTGTGCTGGAGTTTTCATTTTTATATTTTTTGACGAATCGTTTAATTTAATGATTGTTTAAAGATTTTTTATTTTACTTTAGAGTATGCTTTATTATTCGCTTTCAAGAAATTTATTTTTGGAAATTTGTAAAAAGTTCGATAAGTGAATAAAACAATTTTGTTGCGACGATTCATAGCTCTTTATTAGCGGTTTTAATAATAAATGGAATGACTGCAACTTATTGTGAGACAAAATTCTACTAAAATAGAGCCATCATCGTATATCATTAACAATGATAAATTTAATACAAGTTTACTTGTTCTCAACAAGAATGTTACTGAATTATGAGGATATGTCAAAGAAATTTAAGAAATGCGGTTTGAAAAATAGTACTTGAGGCGTGAACTAACACACCTAGCCATCTGTCCGCTATAATTTATTATTTCTTATCCCTATGTTACGCGGATGCGTGATTTTTCAGCCTCTGATTTTCTCAATTTTCCCTCGGGGATGAGTCAATTTTTTTTGAATCCCGGTTTTTTTCACTGCCGGGTAATAATAAGGGTCAACGAGCTTGCTTTTTAGATGCCAAGTACTATATAAGGGTTATTTTTCTTTTTTAAGCCTATACCGACTCGCTATCCGTCATTATTATCTTATCTTTTCTTGCAGATACACTGTTACTTCAATAAAAAAAAATTAATTTACTCAAGCTTTATCTGAATAAGCTACTTAAAGGATAAGAGAAGATTAAAGTACCCAAGAAGTCTAATAAAGCGCAAAAAAGTTTATGCGAGTGAATTGCAAATTTAAAGAGAAATTAACTCATTCTAATAAATAAGATTATCTTTTTCGTTCTTACGACGAAGTAGACAGAAACACAATCCCGCAAGAGTAGAAACAAAACAAAATTAATTATTTTGAGAGAACCAGTGTTAACGTTCGCAAAGTTTATAATTCAAAAATATCGATGACAAAAGGTTCCTTGCACAGCTTTTTCGCACACAAATTTTCGCAATACCAACGTAAAGGCAAAAGAGATTAAATTTCGTGTAATTCAAATGTTGCACCATAATTCACTTAGCATAAACAAAGTCATAAAATATATTCTTGCACATTTATAGCTGCAAATGTAAACGAATATTTTTGGTTTTATAACTTTCAAGCTGAAAATTTCCCTGAAAAATTATCGCCCGCGTTCTGAACAAATGCTTTCAAAATTAAAGATAACAGATGCAGAATTTATAATTACTTTAAATTTGTTACGCGAAAAACAAGCTTAAATCTTTTATACGAAAAATTAAAATAAGTTATTGTAGCGCTTTTTGTTGTGCGAGAGTTCATAAAATTTTTCTTTGTAGTATAAAGTAATTGCAATTATTTGTACTAAAATTATAATAAACAGTATTAGAAATTAAAAGGATTAAAATCCCAGCAAAAAGTTTAATTTTCATTTATTTATAATGAATACTCCCTAAATACTAAAAAGAAACACAGCTAAATTCTTTAAATTCAACACCAGGCCAAACTCAGGTAATAAAGCTGCATTTCACTTAGCCAAATGGAAGATGAAAAGGCGCATTCGAAAAGTCAGCCGCAACTGTCGGATCAAGCGGTTCAGTGGCGCAGTGATACGCGGCCGTCCCCTTTAAGCTTGCTGGAGTGTCGTATTGCGCACCGGTGGCAGTAAAGCTCAGCTATACTATCCGATGAGTCTCCTCGCGCTTGCGCTAAAACTACGACTTTCCTCCCCGGTCTTTGTGCCGCTCACCGACGTGTCAAAACGTGTCGAGGGATCCTGCCGGTCGAGCTCGGAAAGGAAAAGATACCTCGTCAGCGCTCTTCTCCGCTTCGGGTTTCGACGTTCGTCGAGGCGTGAATTTATCGGCGGGATGCCGCGGTATCGCCCAATTCCGAATGGACATCGGAGTTAGAATTTATTGAAAATTAGACCTGAGTTTTTACGAGGTGATAGTCTTCTATTAAAAGATTTCCTTACACCCGACAGCCGTTTTTTTAACTGGGACACGAATTTAATTGCGGATGCTTGACATTGAAGTTAGTCGGATAATTAGATTCTTGATTTTTAATTGAATTTTATTATTCAGGATGTGCTCCATACTAATTATATACAAATCAGATGCATCCGTTTCGGTAGCAGACAATATCAATATCATCTCGAACATAGAGGCAAATGGCCAGTAAAATTTGAATTTATTATTTTTAGTCCATGCTTATCAATTAGTAAGACCTAATCGATGTCCGTAAAATCACAAAAAGCGACTTATTCATAGTTTGAACTTTATGAGTAACGTTCACTATCCTCTTAAATTGCATCAACAAAGTTTCTTCAGCTACTTTTATTTATAAGAAGCGACTTATTAATTCACACGCCACGTCCCCCCCCCCTTCCCCTCAAAGCACGACTGCATCCAACGATTTTCGCCGCGAACACCTCACGAAGCTAAAGTTACGCGGCGAAAGAAAAGCGCTTCGTCCGCGGTTTTTCAATCCGAGTGCGAAAAGCGGTAATTCTCTCGGTCGAACTCCTAGGCTCACCTGGCTGCTCTTGCCTTTCCTCGCGGCGCACGACTCGCCGAAACGACGGTGCATAGCTTTCTCTCTCACTCGGCGAGGGAGATAATCGGAAACCAATTACGTGAAAGCCTCGTAAAATTCACGGCCGCCCCCCCCCGGAGTAATCATAAATCCATGGCCTGGTATCTATTCCGGCGTCCGCGGAGCGATAGCAGCCGGCCGTCAAAGCTTCGGCGGCGCTTCCGTTTTTCTTTTCACTCGGCCCGCCTCTCTTTCTCCGAGCTGTCATTCTCGTTGAAGAGCGCACGCGCGCAACTCGCCGGAGGATACCTCCGGAGGTCACGGATCATTATTGCTACGAGCCGATCGAAGCCAAACGCCGCCTGGAATACAAAGTACGTGGCGTCGATGTCCGAGAGAGCGAGAAAGAACGGGGAGAGAGGGAGGAGAGGGAAGGGTGAAAAAAAGGTCCTCGAACGAGGACCTCTCTCTCTATCTCTTTCTCCCCCGAAGCTTTGTGTGCAAGCTGCGATTCGAGGATGCGCCGGAGGTCGGGGAGGAGGAGACAAAAAGTCGAATGTATGCGCTCGCTGCCCCTGTCTGTCTACGGTCTCTTCCCACTGAATTTTTTATCCGCCTTTTGCAGAGGCAAATTTACGCCTGGCCCTCGATTATTACGCGCAGTTCTTTCTTTTAAGCGTCCGGACTTTTATCTGCGCTGCAGAGGTAGTAATTTCGATTTTCATTATGTATTTCGGACGGACGGGGTTTTAATTACACGGTAATCATTTGACTATATAAATGAACCTTTGTCCCTTTGGCCGAAGCGTTTTAATTTAATCAACAAATTTTTACGCGCGACGCATTTCGATGATATACGCAATGATTTTCAATTAATTTTTCAACTTTGTTAGGTGGAATCGAAAAATCTTTTTCTTCATTAAATATTTGGTAACTACTGTGATAGTATCCTGTAGAAATAAATATTAAGATAAAAGATTGTAAGAACAGAAGCCTACAAATACCTAGGAATATTTTTTGACTTCAGTATGAAATGGTACAAGCACGTAGAACATATTATAAGCAGGACTAAATACTTGATTTTTATCTTTGCAAGAATAAGAAGATTCATGGATACGAATACTCTTATGAAAATATACTATGCTTTCTTTAACAGTATAATAAGTTACGGGATAATAGCTTGGGGTGGTGCGCATAAAACCACCACAAATGTACTACAAACATACAAACGAAAATACTAAGAATTATTAATAAAAATCAATTCACACAAAATAATCCATTGAATATCAAACAAATATTCACGTTAGAATCACGTGAGTTTCATTGTGAAAGTTAAGCATCAGTACGTAGCTAGTGAATCCAAAACTAGAAATAAGAATATAATACTATCAAAAACGAGTAAAGCCATAAGTGATAAAAATAGCTATATAATCGCAATTAAAATATATAACTTGTTGCCAACAGAGTTAAAGTGTATAAATCTAATAGGAGGAAAAAATAGTAAAAGAGTTATAAAAAACAAATTTAAAAAGTGGATGGCTGCTAAAATCATGTCAGACTGTCTGCGAATAAAAAATTTACTGTTTCATGTTTCTTTAGTTAACATAGTTATAAAAATATATTAATATAGTTATAGAAATATTTAGTTTTTAGTTATTAGTTTTTATTCTTAAGTTAGTTTGTAAGCTTGCCAGCCTATGAACAGGCACGTAATATATAACTCTATAAGATTTACCTTCGTAAATTTTTCTGGTTAAATAAAAAAGAAATAAAAAATAAAAAATAAAAAATTAAATGAATATTGATAAAAAACTATTGATTACTTCGTAACTATTGGAATTTAATTACAAATTATTTATATCTGTTTAAAAATAAATAGTAAAATGCCAATAGATAAGATAAATCAATTGCTTCAGTTTCTAGCTAGAAATGAACGTACAATAAATTTTAAATGAAAACAATTTACGCCCGATGCCTTTTATACGTATTGAGATAAAAATTGAAAATCCGCGTTCTTCCAAATCCAATCTTCGAGCACCGCAAGCAAAGTCGTCCACTAATAATGTACTTGCATCGTTGCCGTAATCAACTCAGCTGCTGCGTTTTTTTTTGGTGCATCGTTCGAGCGAATCGTAAAGGAGCGCAATCAGTAGAGGCAGGATTCCGAGTGAAACTCAAGAAAACCCAAGAGAGGACCGACGACACCGCGGCTGGCTGAATCGGCGTAAACTCCCGTAATTGCGCGAAGGCTCGCGTAATCGTGCGCAATTATGCAAAGCACCGCGCAATTGCACGAGGTAAGAAGGTGAGCGCGGAAGCTGCGATATCTTCCGGCACCATTTGGTCAGAACTTCGGGGGAAGGGGAGCCTCCGAAATTTTGAGGTCGACGTACGTTCGGTATAAAAACAAACGGAGGAAGAAAATGTATTCAATAAACGCCTGTCTCGCGTTAATTGCTTAACTTTTTTGCGTTATTACGTATGAAAAATGATTCGTTGCATCGAACCACTTCGCTGCTATATTCGAATAATTACAAAAGTCGATACTAACTGCAGATAATAAAATTATATCGACCGATATCTCTCTGTATAAAATATTGGTAAAAAGAAATATTCGGAGATAAAGTTATTCATCAATTATTCGTTGGGCAAACAACTGATTTTAATCTCGATCGTTTATGGTACTTAATCGTTCTAATGCATTAAATTTTAAGAGGATAAATGCAACAAAATGCTCGAAAGCAGAATTAAATCATCGAGCGGGTGAAATAACGAGTTTAATATTAGTCCCCAATAAAATTCCGAAGAGTAATTCCGAGCGATAGATTGCAGAAGATAAGATATTAAGCCACTATGATAAAAGAAAGATAGATCGCCTCCCTATTTATCTTCCAACGACAGCATTATGCCATTCCTCGTATCTTTAAACAATCAAACAGGCAATAAAGTAAATGCTACTCCAGGCAAGGCAGGCCAAGCATTCCCGTCGCGTTATATAAGACTCCAGCTGGGTGAGTGACAGTGACAACTCGAATAAGTCAACGCGGAGGACAACACCCGGAGAGCCGCTATTGACACGCGAGAGCAGCGGACGCTCGACGAAACGCAGCTGTTGGCTACGCCTCGGCCAATTCTGATGCTCCGTCATTCTGTCAGTCTCGGTGACGAATCCCGTACTTGTCCACTGTTGGAGCGGACCTTCCTGGCCGGCTCAGCAGTAGGATGGAAGCCCGAGTTTCTGCTAATGTGCCAACATGCATTTACACCGCACTGCGAATTGGACGCACCGTCTTACGTTCGGATTTGCCAGTAATGGGTGGACGCAATTTATCGTGCAGATATTTTGAAGGGAAGGAGCTGGACGAAGTGCGGACAAATTATTGCATCGGCGCGGTGAAAAGCTTCGATTTATCGCGATCGCGGGGATGGACGACGGTAACGTGCGGTTATGAAGGTAATAAAGACCGACCTCGGAGCTTAACAGCTTTATAGACTCCTCTTTGCGAAAGTTTGACGTAAGAAGGAGATTGAGCTTTTGGGAAATATTTTATACCAATATATGGGGAAATTCATATTTTTATATTTTTTGCTATATTGAAAGTGCTATTGAATCTTTTTGTTCGTCGATTGATCATGTAATATTATTATTTTTTTCATTGCTAATAAAAAAAATATGCTTAAGTATTGTTACGGATACGATTTTCTTACATTGAAAAAGCATTTTGCCAGTGCAGTTGGCAGCGCTTTATGTATTGTGCATGTAAGAATACATCATATAAAATGTATTCTAATGTAATGTATATATATCGAAGTTAATTGAACTCTATTGTGAAGTTGCATTTGTCAGTTTTAGATAAAAAAAATTTAGTTTTGTCCCGAATCCTTTTTTGGTTAGTTTTAGTAAAATTATCGGACCATCGAACACACTTAGAATTAAAAAGAAAGTACTTAAAAAAGAATATGTGTTTGTGGTTTCTTTCTCGCGTGAATTCCTGATTTTGTCAGGAACAGGTATACTAATATTACTTTATTGTAATAAAGATAGGCATAAGATTTAAATAATAACTTAATTGTTAACATTTCAAATGTTTCTAAATTAACTTATTAAAATTTATATAACTGTGATAATTTAATGAATACATGTTTCTATATAATAGGAAAGTTCTAGATTAATATTTCATTTATATCGATTAATGACCTGCCCGCACTTTCGGCGAGAGAGTGAGCGAGAAAGAGAGAGAGAGAGAGGCGAAGCGAATCGAACCCTCGACGTCCCTATTCGTTTTGCGGGTAGCCAAGTCCCCCGAGAAATTGGCCATCTCACGATTTTGACGATATTTATCGCCGCGGGTGGTTCGCGCCGAGCTTTTCGGTTCGCGCACTTCGATTAGGTGTAGGGATGAGTAATTAAGTCTTTGAACCCCGCAGGCTTGACCAGCGTCGGGCCTAATACGAAAAAAAAAACAATAATCTTTGACTTTTTGTTTTAGAAGCGTGCTCAGAATGTAATTATATAGAGATTAATTAATGATTTTTTTTACTTTCTTTTCTTCGTAAGTAATTTCAGTAATTTCAGGATTTTAGTTGTAATAATTTAATTACCTATTAAAGGTATTGCTTTTCGTAAAAAAAACTTTGGAAGGAGGCTTTCACAAATGAGAATAGCAATTAATTTATTCTTATACGAAACGTCTGCTGAAATTGAATAAACATGGAAGATATGGAGTATTTCAAATTTAATCAAAAGGTCTTCTCTTGTTCCTACCTAAATTTAGTAGATTACATTCTCTATAGCGAGCTAGTAATGTTACAAATATTTATGTATCTTATCTCAACGCGATTCTCAACCTTTCTTGGTTTACGTAAGTCCAACTTACGTAATGAATTTGTCGTAGTAAATGATGCAAAATTTGAGCACAGTGCTAAATTAAAATTTTTTAATGCACTTTAACACAATCGTAGAAGAGCAATAATTAAATTATCAACTTATCTATTTACAAAAGATTAATAAATATCTTCTCATTATCAAGCACATTTTCCACATTTTTAAAACAGATTACAATTTTCCAGGTTAAAAGTGCACCATGAGTTTTCATTAAATTAACGGCCGAGCCTTATACTTCAAAGATAAAAGCTATTAAAAGTTTCAAAAATGTAAATGTCCCTTTTTACGAGGGCAGTATTTTTCTAGCTTTTTATTCCACCTCAATTCTCGCTGGTCACCGCCCAGGCATCCGCAGCCGGATGACCAACGAGCTCCGAGATAAGATAGAGGTACGGAAAAAGAGAGACTCACCTGATTGATGCAAGAGGACGGCCATCAGCGAGCAAACGGCCCCCAGCCACCTTCGTCGATTCTCCTTCATGTCGTCGTCTATTCCGATGCCTCGCTACGGTAAGAGAGCAAGTCCGAGATAGAGAGGGAGCAGCTGTTCACAGAAGCACACAGTAAAACAGCGCGGAGGCAGTCGAACAGTTTCGGCTTCTAGTTTTAATTCCAACCAGGGCGCACAACACCGATACGTAACTGTATTCCCCCGGAATAAGTTACTGCCGCTCTTATAAGAACTCGCGGCCGGTCGGCCAGTAGCTTTTGCTCCTCGACCGGGCGAGCAAGTTGACACCCGCGGATCTCCCTCGCTGCACACACAAAACACACACGCAGAGCCTCGCGCGCGTTAAAGTTACGGCACTGCCTTCGTACGAGCGGACGTCGACTCCTTTCACTGGCTAGTAGTTCACCTCCGATTTCGCTCAGACGAGTATCCGGGGATCGACTGATCCGAGAGTTACAAACGCTGCTGCCGCTGCGGCGACGTTCCGTAAGCGATGTCGCGCTCGCGATTTCACTCGAGTGACCATTAAAGATCGATTAATCCTCGGGATAAAGAAGGTGGATCCTTCCAGCGGTCTCTTTTTTTTGTTGTTGTCGTAGTGCCTCCTCCGGTTAGCAGCACACACAGCGTGTACACGGGGCTCGAGCGATTACACGGCGGGGCGCCTCTTACATTTTAAACGAGTCCGCCGGCGGGCGGATCCTCTCGGGCTTATTTCCAGTGGGCGAGGACGAGGAATAAAACGTTCAACTTCGAGAGCCAACGCTGATGTGGCTTCGGTCCCGCTGGGCGAACTGCAGATCGTACTCGTCGGTGTACATCACCGTCCTTCTCGCTCTCCCTTTCTTTCTCTCTCTCTCTCTCTCTCTCTCTCTACCCCGAGCTGTCGGCGGTGGTGCTGGCCCGGTACCGAACTTTTTACTCGTGAAAGCGCAGCTCCGGTTTCTGCCGCTGCTGCTGCTGCTGCTCGTACGATGGGCCGACTGATGCCGGTTTCGCCGCCGGCGTCAACGTCGAGTCTCGTTGCTTCGATCGTTGCTGCGTCATGGCGATAGCCTCCAGTACGGCTGGAAGCGAAAGCCCGCCTCTCTCGTTATCCGAATTTTCGCTCCGAATTTGGGCTGGAGTTTTATCCAGCTGGTCGGTAGCTAGCAGCGCCCAGTGTCTGCGACTACGATCTGTGGACAGAAATTTTAGTTTAGAAATTGGAGCGACAAGCTGCGAGTGCCAATAAAATCAGACCCAGTAATTAGTCGGAGCGAATTAAAATTCTAGTGGTGAACAGTGTAGCAAGTAATCAGATTTACGACTTTCGACGTCATTTTGCATTGTTAATATCTACTAAGTGATTTATGCGCCCGACGAAAAATAGTTTGTCAAAAAATGTTTCTTTTGAAATGACGATGTTAATTCAGACTTTTATTATTAATATTTTATCGCAATGCTGTCTATCTAACTTGGAAAGTTGTTTATTAACATTTCAATAACCCTGGTAGAAATCTTACGTAGTTTTTGACTAATGAATAGTCAGAAATGCGATTTCTGGTTTAGTTTTGACTAGTCGCTAGCTAAGCATTGCGTATTTTCGTCACGCTTTTGAAGCAG
>JAWWEM010026544.1:0-17871 GCA_035582935.1 Ormyrus thymus | reverse complement strand
CGAGCAGTCCTCGTATCTCCTTGCATCGTGGTCTTCTTTCGCGACTCGTCTGCGGATGACGTCATCATCCGTGACACAAATAATATATAAATTTTACAAAGAAAATTTTCCGTTGTATACAAAATCTTTTCAGATTTGAAATTCTGTATTTGTTCTATAAATTTTAACATCACACATGATATCTCAGCATTGTTTGATAATGACTTAAGAAGGTAAACTGAAGAAATTTATACTGCAAAGCTGTTTCATTAGATTTCTACATAACGTATAAAGGTATCAACTGACAGAAAAATATTCATTGAATTCCCCCTCCTTTTTCTCGCGCTCGAAGGCCTGCCAAAATAAACCCTGCCTCAAATCGGCACCTCGTACCTTCTCGCAGCCGAGCCGAATCACTTTCGCTCTCTCCGAGCATCTCTGGATCGATCTCTCCCCGCGCGCGGACAGTCCACTCGTGGGCCATTCATCAAAAAAAGGAAAAGAAAAAAAAAAAACAAGAGCAAGAAAACAAACCTGCGCAGCCATCGGCATTCCAACACCCCGCGTCTCTCGGAATGCGTCAACGGGCCCCGCGATTAACGACAAAGACAGTGGGGACGCTTTCGCCTATGAAAGGGATCGCCGAAGACACCTGAGGCGCCACACACGCTCGCGCGTAACCCAAAACGCGCCCCGGACCCCCCGAGCCAGCGCCCACAAAGGGCCCCGGGCCCCCTTTCAGCCTCCGCGCGATCGTCTTTCGCCGCGGAGCGCAAGCAGGCTGAGTCACGATGGGGTTGCACTCGCGGATTGCGCTCCTCGCTCTTTGCTTGGTGATCAGTGCTTCTGTTGCTCGCCTCGATGAGTTTCCCTTTGCAATTAAAGTGGGTTTGTTTGCGCGCTTGGGTCGTTTACCCCTTTTGTTGGGTTTAGAAGGTGTTTTTGGTGAATGTGCATATATTACAATTCTTTTTAAGGAATAAGGTTGTCCGACACATGAATTTCGAAATTATTAATTGATACCTTTCACCCCCAATTCGTAGAGACCCCAATAATAGAGACTTAGGACCCCCTAATAAAAATGTAAATGAAACCCCAAAAGCAACGATAACCAAATCAGCAAAAACGCGACCCCGCAGATCCCATCTGCCTCGTCCGCCTACATTAATCCAATCCACCGTCCGTATTCCCTCACGCCATGTTCGCGAATAGAAACGTCATTACTCGCAATAATAATAATCGCGAGCGATCCATCTTCACGCTTTCTAACGTCTCCCTCTCTCTCTCTCTCTCTCTCTCTCTCTCTCTCTCTCTCTCTCTCCCTCTCTCTCTCTCCGCGCCATGTGCGAAATCGAGCTCTCTCTCTCTCTCTCGATTCGTCGACGTAATATCTTCATCGATTCGAGCGTCGCCGCAGCACGCGAGCCGCGAAAAAAAAGGGGCAGGATGAATCAGAAATTTCCATGCGTAATTGCAGCGATTACGGCAACTGCTGCGCCCGAGAACGCTCGACCGGCAAATGGGGTGTCGCTGGGCGTTTAGAGGGCAAATTGCTCGCGACAGATGGACGGAGGAATGCGGCCGAGGAACGGTACCGAGTTTTTTTTCTGGGCCGCTGCGGAATCTTGGGGGTGCGTTGTGTGCTCGTTTTGTTGCGTCTGGGTTTAAATAGGATCGGCGTTGTTGAGGATGCGTTGGAGGTTTGCTTTTGAAAATTTCAACTCTTCGCTCCCATTTGTAATATATTTGCTGTATTGCATTTTTGAACTTATAAAAAACTTGAAAAGATTTAAGGCTTAAAAACTTTAATAACGAACTGAACGATTTTAACTTCTAATTACTTGCACTAAAAAAGAAATAAAAGATACTTAAATTGACAAATGTATATAAGTTTCCATCCCAGCGACAGATATTATATTTTATTTAAAGCAATCAATGCCAATTATCATCAAAAATTCGACCCCCTTCATCTCCTCCAATTGCCGCGGCAAAAAAAAAGAGAAAAAAAAAAGAAAGAAAAACTGTTCAGCGCTCCAAGAGCCCTTCATCTATCCTTTAAATGCCAACCCTAATTCCAGCCCAACAGGATTAAGATATTCCCAAACGAGCCGACGAAACAAGCGCGCAGCATATATATTTCTTACGCATCGGCTTTATTTTGATAGATCGCCTTCCGGTACCTCGCCGAGAGCTGCGCGACACTTAAATTCATCCGAGACGATCGAATCAAGCAGGAGAGAGAGAGAGAGAGAGAGAGAAAGAGGGAGAAAAGCAACAATTGAGACACGCGGAGAAAGGATCCCCGAGGGCCGAAAGGGGGGAGACTCGCGCGTTAAAAGCCCCACATGATTCACCTCTTAAGCGCGGCTTCTTCTCTCCTCTTTCGATTATTAACGCTCGCTTGCCCCCCCCCTCTCCGGACTAAATGAATATGTACACGAAACTCGGCCTAACTCAATTCGGCCTCGTTGCCGCGCCGAGCAGCGGCTCCTCCAATTGCGCCGCGCACGAATTCGCCCGGAATCCCGTAACAGTCGGAGAGTGTGTTTTTTTCTTTTTTTAAAATAAAGCCGTCGAGCGGAGGGGGAGAGGGAGGAGGCCTGACGGGCTTTTGATGAAGTTTTAGGGATTTTTTATACGAGTCTGATTCATTCGACGAAGAAGGCGAGGAGTAGGAAATAGTTTGAGCATTTCGTAGAAACCCCATTATCGTTAGATTTCTCTTGATTATCCAATGATGGACTAAAATACATTGGAGTATTGGAATGTATATCCTTAAATAAGGTTTAAATATACTTTCAACAATTACACATCAACCCTTCTAAACAAACTTGCATCTTCATCCTCCGAAACCTCTCCCCTGCATTCACGGAGAAGCTCCCCTATCCCTACCCCCCCCCCTGGAAGAAACGCAATTATCGCGAAGACCGCATTGAGGGGTCCGGCGCTGAAAGGCCGTCGCGACGACGTCTTTTCTTCGGGGCCCCGGCGAAGAAAAGCGCAAGCCCGAAGTGCACTTGCGCTCTCTCGCTCTCTCGAAACAATGCCATTGTGCGCGCGGACTCGGAGCGCGCTCCAGTTTTGCGAGGCGCTTTGTTCTGTCCTTCTTTCGGACGGTAATTAACGATTGTTGTTGTTGTCGCAGGTCGTTGGACTCGTTGCCGTGCGTTTCCTGTGTGAGAAGCTCCGCCGGCGAATTTTAAACGGGGTGTTTAACGATACATTTTCGATTGCCGCGTCTGGTTATTTAGACGGATTGTGTAGCTGCGTAATTGCGAGCTCCTTCGATTCAGTGACGGTTGACGAGGGCTAGATCTACCGGAAATTTGCATATTATATAACTGAACATCAGATACTTGTCGCCAATACCATAAGAATGCGTAAACGGCGAGCTAATCCACGTTTTCCAAGCGCCTAATTTCAGATAGCTTTGATGCCCGCTCCAAGAGACAATCGGAGCTTCCGTTCCCTCAGCCGTGCGCGCGTCTCCACCTATATATATGTATATATATACGCAGCGCCCTCCATCTACCACCGCAGATAACCATCTTATCCCCCGGACTGCACCTTTCGGCCGGCGTCTTGCCGCACGCTCGGCGAGCGCGCGCGCGCGCTTTGTGCGCGGCTTTGTGGCCAGATAATGCCGCCGGCCGTCCCCGGGGGCGTGTTTATGACACCGGGAGCAGATAAACCGCGATCTCGCGTCCCCCATGAATCTCCGGACTCTGCGCGCCGGTCATCGGCCGGGTAAGCCGTGCGACCTGTTTGTGCGCATTTCGGCCGGGAGGCGGCCCGGGGATTGCGGGAGTTTACGCGATCGCGGAGATTCGGGGTGTCGAATTTTGGGATTAGTCCGGTTTGTATTGGGTATGAATGTATTAGGGATACTTACTTGGAGGTGAAATGCTTCGAGGCTCGAGAAAGGTTCCTTCTCGGGCTTAGAATTGCGCGACACTTCGGGCAAATTACTTTTTCAACGAGTAAAACGCTTGTAATTCTAATTACGTTCGCGTGGGAACAGCAAGCTTATGAATTATCCGAAAACTGCAGCGCAATGAAAAGCTCGATATCTAATCATAGATCGAAACGACCTCCGCTTTTCCACAAATCCCACAAAATTTCCCAAAAAACTCCCGCATCCCCAAAAAGAGTACTGCGTGTGAAAAAAAAGAAGAAGAGCCGATAACCTTCTAATTCAATTAGCTAAGTAACCCAAGAATCTCGCAGGCCAGATCAAACGCCGACTCTCTTTTTTAGGAAGCCCCCGTAAACACATGAGAAGGGCGGGGGGGGAGGAGAGGCCGGCCGGCTCTTCCCACACCAATCAAAGGGCCAGCCCTCGAGGCGCTCGTGACTCGAGATCCCCGGGGAGTTATCTACCCCTGCTTTCGGCGGTGCGCGGACGGGACTCGATCGCTTTTATATTCCCCGCTCCCCGCCGCCGTGTAAATACCGTTCATTTGTTCGGTCACAGGTCGGGTGCCGCTGATGCGCGATTTCCAAGGCCGGATCTGGCGGCTGTTGCCGCGAGCCGGAGTCCGATGGACTCGGGTTACGTTTGTTCCGTTTCTCTTTTTTTTCGTGCGTTTGGTGGAAGAAGACTTTGTGCGCGATGTAGGATTGCGCGCGCGGGAATTAATTGAACCTTCTGGATTTTGCGCTTACATTTTTAAATTTGCAATCATTCGTGCCGTGGAGATGTTGCACATTGTATCAGGTATATTGTTCATTTGAACATTTTGAGGAGAATTCTGTTCTTACATGTATTATACATAGTAGTATAATTTTATTTACTAAATAAATTGCAAAAGATGATGGAATAATAATATTTAAAGTTAAATAAATTTGTAATTATAATAGTAATCCATAATAATTTACATCATTATGTATACATCGTTTAACAGTATGTCCTGGTGTCCAAAAATAAATACTTCTCTGTCCTGCAAATGTCCCATTGATACCCCAGATGTTTTTAAATAATTGACATTTAATACCTCGATCCAGAAAAATGCCTCCTCGGCCATACACGAAAGCCAAATACCCTCCAAACACCGGCGACGCTTCAAAAACCGATAAATCACAGATCGCAGCTCCTCTCGCGATCTCTCCCCCCACCGGATCCGCGCCGGGCTACTTAACAAGCCCAGCGACATCCCCGATAAATAGCCCAGGGGCCACCTCGGCCTACACGGCTTACAAGCTATCCTTCGGCCCGAACAAAGCGGCAGCCCGAAAAGCGCGTTAAACGCGCATCCACGCGGCGTCGGCCGGGGAGCGGTCCTCATTGTCGCTCCTCGGAATGGCCAGTGAATTCGGACGCAGCGCCTCCCCCCTTCCGGGTGCGTGCGTGTGTGTGTGCGTATGTCGCGCGTAGCGCACTCGAGACTCGCTTGCACGGGGAGATCTGGCAGTCGCGCCGCGGGGGGGGGCCTTGCGGAGAGCGGGCCCCCATCGCGAGAGCGAGTGCGGAGCTCTCCGAGAGAGAGAGTGAGAGCGAATTCGGCCTGGGAAACGCTTAAATATTGGTTTATTTGCCTGCTGGAGAGGCCGAAGATGCGCAAGAGCTACCGGCACAATAGCTGAGCGAGAGGCACTTGAAGTTTTCGCTCATGGAGATGCTTGTGATTTATGGACCCGATTCTTGGCATAATTAATCGGGCCTTCGGGTAAAAGCATATGGAAAAGTATTTACATGTGTTTCTTTTTTTTTGCTTTAGGGGAGCGCCAGCATTTCCGAAGCGAAGTATCAATTGTATCGTACGATGATCCATTGGACAAATATAATGGCTTTCTTTTTTCTTCTGAAAAAAAAAATGTGACGTAATTGCGTTTATTATCATTTTTTATTTATTAACCAGGTGTTTAGAAACCTGGTATATATGTTATTTTAATAATTAGATTCATCAAATTTAATCCTTTACACTTATTAATGTAAAAAATAATGTTGATAAAACTTACTGTACATATTTCTATAATGCGTACCACAAAAAGTTATTCAAGAATCAACCATCAACACTCATTGTTCCATACCCATCATCATCCTGACATTACCCTCCTATCGCCCAAGTCCAGCAAACCCTTCCCGATCGCCAAAAGGCCGTATCTCCAAAATTCCGACAATCCACGCATGTGTTTTTCCGGACGATAAACCCCCGCCTCCCCCCCCCCCCCGCGGCCGGCCACGCAGGAAGGCGAGCGCGTCGGCGCTTGGCTTATCGCGGACAGGAGCGTTTACGGGACGGCCGATGCGTGACCGCTCGCGTGTCGCGCGCGCCTGCGGCCACCTGGCGTCCAGGCGCGCACGTGTCGTCGCGGAGAGCGCGCGCCGAGCCCAATTAATACCGAGGTCCGGAGGGGGTGCGCAGGAATGCGATCAATTCCGGGGGCGCGACGACGCCCTAATGGATTTCAGGCCAAAGCGCCGCAGAAGCGCGGATGCTGGCGGAGAGAGAAATGAGCCGGGGAGTGAGTCGCGCTGTTTTTTTTTTTTGGCTTTTAGGACCTCGGGGCGAGCTAAATTGAAGGGTGGAGTCGGGCGATGGCGGCGGGCTCAAGGTCAGTGATCTTCTGGCGTTGCGTGATTCCTTTTGGAACTTTTAATTTGGCGAAGATTTGTAAGTTGAAGTGAACTTTGGGAGAAATAAAATGCGTGATGGCCGTGGCTAAAATTCAGATTTCGTAGTCATATCTAATCTCGAGGGGATTAATTGGGCCTATAGATTAGACCTTGCAAAAAATTTATGTTGCAGTTTATTAAAGTGTGATAAAGTTGGGCAAAATACTAAATTCGGCCGAATAAAATTAAGTAATAAAATTAACTTATTAATTGTTAAAAACTTGTCTACTTATTATAAGCAAATTGTATTTACTATGTTTAAACTCGTAATCCTATTGGATTACGCCTACAAATATTAATTAAAAGCAATACATAAAACAAATATTTATGTATTGCTACACTTTAATTACTCACATACTTTTTCTTAAATTAATTTTAGTTTTTATCTTTTAAATCTCACCCTCTCTCTCTCTCTCTCTCTCTCTCTCTTTTTTTTAGTACGTATTCTATAAACTACGTAATGTTTGCAAAGCAGCAACATTACAATATAAAGAATAATAGGACTGCAGAAATGTATCGCATTCGTATTGCGATATAAAGTTCATAAAGCCCATCAAAAGAAGATCATAAAATTCTCATTATGCAATTCAACAAAAGTGCCTTAACCCCTCTGATCCGTCGGAAAATAATCGTGGGAGGTTAAACCCGCCGCCGAGATTCTCCATGGGAAACGGATTCGGGCGCAGTCGCGACTTTTATATCGCACCGATGCATGTGGGCGGTTTGACGGCCCAATAAGGCATGACATGAGCGATCAGTTTACCGTTTTCCCTGTACGTGCTATCTTCCTTTCTACTCTGCTTTTCCTACCTTTTCCGCAATGTTCACACGAGTGGCGGTTAAGGGGGTGAGTTCTTACATAATGCCGGTTGATCTAACGTTCGACGAGTCTCGTGCCTCGCGTTTGTACAAATTTTTCTTAGGGGGTGCATTGAGTAACAATTTACGATGCTTTATTGCATCTATTGCAAATATTATTCTTATATTAAATAATAATACTCTTTCAATAACGTGATTTCTGCGAAGGAAATTTGCAAAAAGGAGGTAATACTTTAAAATTTGTCAAGTGCTAAATTTCTCAAATATTTTGAAATTTACATCGTAGCAGATACTGTATCAACTGTGTGTTTGCACACGGCGTTATTAGCATCTCTTTTATCAGTTTTTTTTTTGTTTTATAAAGCAACAGCTAAACGAGTTTCAGAACCAAAATCATTTATCATTTAGAAGCATTGACTACTTCTTGTATACTTGCAGTGCTGGACTTCATTGTGAAAGTGTTGTTTCGCATTCTTGAAAATATTTAGAAATTTTAACTTTAAACAATTAAAACATTATAAAAATTAATTAAGCAATTCAATTATGCAAGGCAGTAGAAAGTATAATAATCCAAACCCCAAACTTTCGGCCAATATTTTTTCTAAAATCTTTTTCGTGTTTGTACATTTTTTAATAATAAAATTATAACTATAGTGTTGTGGTGATTTTTTCCCTAAAAATAAAACTATTCATTCATTGTCGTAGATGGTTAGTTCCTCTATTTTGGTACGGGAGAAAAAATCATCTTCAGGAGGTCGATTTATACTCTGTCTTGCCAGAAAATAAAAGTGAAATTCTTGGTAAAAAAATTGAAAGGTAATCTGATGGTTATTATTAATCAATTTTCCTATCTATCTATAAAACTCATTTATTTAACTGTTTTAGTTTATGGAATGAAGAATTAATCAACTCAAGTAAAAATGGCAGAAAACCAAACTTTTTCAAAGTGGTAATAATAAAAATGTTCTTTTGGACTTGTTTTTATCATACTTTATACCTCGCATTTGTGTTCTTTATTTTAAGGTATGGAATACCTTCAAGTTTTTTTCTCAGAATGATGTATTTTAATTAATTTGCATAATTAATGTTTTTAGTTTAGTAGGGCCGATGCTACTGGCTGGCTACATCAAACATTTTGAAAATAATTCAACAAATGAAAGTCATGGACTAATGTATGCAATACTTTTCTCAGTCTCTGCATTCGCGGAAGCGATTCTTATTCAGAATACAATTTTGCAGCTTCGACAACGTGAAATGCAATGCGTCATTGCTTGCTCTTCACTTATTTATAAAAAGGTAAAAAACTATTTACCCGGCAATTCATTTTACGTCATCGACAATTTTACTTTTAGCTTGCAAAATTATCAAGTTCATCTGAAACTCAAAAGAAAGAAGGTCTTGTTATTAATTTACTAACTGGCGATGCAGGAAAAATTGGATCCTTGCTTTGTACCATGCATTTTATATGGTTTACACCTATATTTCTTTGCGAGATAGCATATGTACTTTGGCGTCAAACAGGAATTCCTGGAATTTTGGCCGTGGGCTTTATAATTTTGCAGATTCTACCCATGCAAAGTATGTATACTTGCAAAATGTTTTTCAAATAATATTAAACGAAAATACGACAAATACTTGAATTTTTTACAGTAATCATGGGCAAATTATCGTATAGTTTACGAGAAAAAGCCTCTTACAGAACCGATCGAAGAGTCTTATTAATTAACGAAATAATTTCTGGAATTAAACTTATAAAATTGTATGCTTGGGAGAAGCCATTTGAAAAATGTATACTTCTGGCCAGAAAATTAGAAATACAAACATTATCAAGCATATCTATTTTAAACAGTATCATTTTGTCTTTGACTGAAATGAATTCTCGGACAACCATATTCTTTACTATAATAATATACATATTTATCCATAAGCATATGATGGCATCCAATCTAGCCTTTTCACTTTTAGAATACATAAAAATTCTTCAATTGATAATATGTTTTCATTTTCCTCGAACCATAAAAGCTGCAGCTGAAGCTAAGATAGCAAGCGAACGACTTCAGGTGATGGAAAAAGATTAATTCTTTCTTCTAAAAATTTTACTGCAATGTATAATGTGCAATATAATATGTAATATACAATAACCATTCTAATTTTATTCAGGAATTTCTACTTCTCGAAGAGATAGAAAACGTTGTTCATAACACGCCACTTACAGATGGAGCAATAAGTATTTCTGTTGAAAAAGTAAATGCTTCTTGGAAGAAGGTCTCAGAAAGGGATACATTAACACATATAAATGTTAAAATGACTGCTAAAAAACTATATACTATTCTGGGTTCATTGGGCTCAGGAAAGGTAAAATTATTATTTTTTTCATTACAAAGATCATCATTATGCAATTGATTACCGAGTTAAAATTTCAATGCAGAGTTCCTTTTTGAAGTTAATTTTGGGGGAAATCCATCCGACTTCTGGAAAAGTGGTAACCTGTGGCAAAATTTCATATGCGGATCAAGTACCCTGGATATTGAACGCGACTGTGAAAAATAATATAATTTTTGCCGAATCATTCGATGAAACGCGGTACAAAGAGGTCATTCGGATTTGTTGTTTAGCAAAAGATTTTGAAAAACTGCCTCATGGCGATGAAACATTTTTAGGAGAGAGTGATGTTACCCTCAGCGGCGGTCAGATGGCACGTATTAATTTAGCAAGGTACGTATTACTTTAATGATTCAAGTCCACGTATAGATCTGCATACTGTAAATATTCCGCACTCATTTTGTATGTCTGTAGGTGTATTTACAGGGTCGCTGATATTTATCTCCTGGATGATCCACTGTCTGCAGTAGACGTAAACGTCGGCAGGACTTTATTTCAAGATTGTTTTATGGACTTTTTAAAAGATAAGACACGCGTGATTGTGCTGCATGATACCCGTTTTTTAAATGAAAACGATAACGTTATTGCTTTCAATGAAGTAAGTAAACATCATTTCAAACATTGTTAGCGGATTAATAAAACGATATTGCTACTGTGTTTAGGGACAAATAAGCTTCCAAGGACATCTTGCTGAGTTAAAAGAAAATCCTCAGTTTTTTCAATTTGTGCAGGCAAACAATGAGATAAACGATTTCTCAAAAGTGGAGTATCTAAAGAAATGTGATCACCACGTTGAAGAAATTGAGATCACATCAAGTTCGAACGGTATTGAAACGCATCAGTTCGAAAAAGCGAAAAATACAGAAGAAAGTATTGGGAAAGGAAATATTGACAAATCTCTATTTTTAAAGTATCTGAAGTCTTGCGAATCTTCAGCAGTGATTTTCGCATTAATCTTGTTTTCAATTTTATCTCAATCTTTTCTAAGCGTTTCAGATTATTGGATGGCTTACATGTAAATTTCATTTCTCTAAAGGAAAAGCAAAACGAGTGTTGTTATGCAATAAAATCACAATCATTACTATTTTTTAGGGTAAAACATCACGGAAATTCGACAGATAATTCTTGCAATAGCATTACAAATCAAACGAATTTGCAAGTAATTAATAACAATGATAATATTGGATGTAACAGTCAGAAAAATAATTATGACATGAACATCTCACTTTACATTTATGGATTCTTAATTGCTGGTTGCATTATCACGCCTGTTGTCAGAAATATATTTATTCATAAATTTTGCCTCAGTGCCAGTAGAAATATCCACAACGCCATGTTAAAATGCTTACTTGGAGCATCTCTTTATTTTTTTTACACAAATCCATCGGGTAAATTTGTTAACTTCTTGAATCATCGACTGTGCATATTTTCATACACTGATTACTTACTTGCTTGCATATTAATAGGCAGGATTCTCAATCGCTTTTCAAAGGATACCAGCACTGTGGACGAAATGCTCTCTATGAGCGTGGTCTTCGTTTTTAAACTGCTTGGCCAGCTATTGGGTGTCGTCGCTCAAGTGACGATTGCTAACTGGTGGATCCTATTTCTGGTAATTGCAGGAGGATACCTGTGCTCGATTGTATTTAACATGTACTATCCAGCTGCGAGAGACATTACAAGATTGGAAGGAAAAAGTATAACGAATATTGCTGGTTTTTATTAAATATTTTGAATTACTTTGTTAATGGCACTCGCATTTCAGCGAAAAGCTCAGTCTTATCTCACGTCAATTCATCCCTACGGGGACTCGAGACCATTCGCTCGTGTCAAGCAGAAGCGATGTTGCAGAAGGAATTCGATAACCTGCAAGATCACTATTCTTCTGCACTTTACCTGACGATCGCAAGCGTGACCGCGGCCTGCCTGTGGATCGACATGATCGCTTGCATTTTAATTACTGCCGTTATTTTTAGTTTCCTTTTGATCGATAGCGTTCCAGCTTACACCGTTGGTCTAGTCGTCACGGAATTATACATTTTTTGCTCACGTACGCAATTTTTCCTCCGGCACATTGCAGAAATTCTCATGTATTCAGTCAACGTGGAAAGGATGTTTCAGTACACTAAATTACCAGCGGAAAAGTCACTAGAAAGCGAAGGGGACAAAAAGTCACCTGACTCTTGGCCATCTGAAGGTTGCATCAAATTCGAACACTTGCACTTAAATTACAACAATTGTACTAAATCGGTTTTGAAAAATATTAATTTCACCATTCAGCCGAAAGAAAAGGTAACTTTTACCGTATTAAAGAAAAAAAAAAAAAAAAACAATTACAAAGAGTTTGAAGAATTTCATAAAATCTTGTTTGCTTTGTAAAGGTCGGCATCGTCGGAAGAACTGGAGCGGGAAAATCGTCCTTGATAACTGCCCTCTTTAGATTAGCTGAAACAGAAGGCTCTTTAATTATAGACGACATAAATATTAAAAACATTGGCCTCCACGACTTGCGATCCAGGATCTCCATTATTCCGCAAGAAAGTATTCTGTTCTCCCGATCTCTGAGAGAAAATATCGATCCGTACAGCGAATTCGACGACGCGGCTATTTGGTCCGCATTGAGCGACGTCAAGCTGAGCGCAGCTTTTTCCTCTCTGGATGAGCTCCTCGACAATAAGCACTTTAGTGCTGGACAGCTGCAATTGCTCTCGCTGGTTAGAGTAATCATTAAGAAAAATAAAATTTTAGTACTGGATGAGGCTACTGCCAACGTTGATCAAGAGACGGACACTCTCGTGCAGGAGATAATTAGATCTAAATTTAAGGATTGCACGGTGTTGACAATCGCTCACAAGCTTAATACCATTATAGATAGTGACAAAATCATAGTAATGGATGCCGGAGAAGTTGTCGAGTGGGCTCATCCTTACGTACTACTTCAGAAAGAATCTGGATATTTTAGTAAGCTTTTAAAATCTAGTGGTGAAGCTACGTACAGGCATTTAAAAGAAATCGCAAAAGACGTAAGTTACTGTTCAACGGATTATTTAAATTGCTTAGTTTAACTGCTTGCACCAACGATCGTTATTTTGCAGGTCTGGATGAAAAAAGAAAACGATACTGCAACTGAATCAGAAAGTACGAAGATATGACAAATCTTTCTGCACCGCGTAAAAAGTAGCAAAGAAATAAATATACTGCTGATTTCGGTAAAGTCAATCTGATCCCGAAAACCTATGATTTTGAAACGATTTTATAAGGACGTTTCGATGCGACATCCGATCCGCACACTCGATTTTACCGTTGCCACCCCCGCAATGATTGATCTACGAGGTAGAAATAGACTGAATAGGAAATTCTCGTGTTTCTCCAAAATCACGAGTCGCTTAGAAATTATAACGTACCGTTCGTTCGGTTAAGCTGTTACATTTCAATTTTCGAGCGTACAATCTGCTCTTCTATTATTGACTGTTTTCCTAAGCCGCTTAGAACCAGCGACATTAGAAGAATACTCTGGCTTGTGTATAGTCTTTGTCGTTGAATATACCTTCCTGCAAATGTAGTTTTAAAAATAAATCTATAAGACTAAAGTAACAATTGTGCTCGAAAGCATACGAATTAACCCTATATCACCCATTTCCATTCCTCGAAAAAAGCAAACAACGTATCCTTTTAATACACCCGACACGAAAAACAGTCCGGTCCTGCGCTCGCACCGCGGCCAGCAAAGCAGAGAGAGAGAGAGAGAGAGAGAGAGGGGGGCTTCTCCGCGTAGGCAAATGGCGAATCGGATTTCCGGCGGGCTTTGTCGGCGCGTGGCCCGTGAAAAAGCCGTCCGATCCATCATCGGGGACCGCTCGTTACGGGGCCCCATTGTCCACTCGAGTGACTGCCGGGCAGCGCGGCGGCAGCCGCTTATGCGAAAAGGAGGAGAGGCCTTTTGTCGGGCCTCCTCTGACTTTCCCTGGACTTGGGATTTAGAGCGCTGCGACGAGGATTACTTGTAATTGATATACTGGCACAATGACGGGCCGGCGGGCCCGGCAGCGAGTGGAGGCGTTTCAAAGGAACGGGGTGAGCTTTTTGGGTGGGTTTCGGTGGATTTGGGGCTCGGAGTTCTTCCGGGGGTTTTTGGACTGTAAATCAATACTTTTGAAGAGATAAATATTGTACACGTAAGAGAATTGGTTCTGAAAATGTAGAATTTTTTTAAAAGAAAACTGGATTAAACTGGATTAAACTTATTGCGCTTCTATGCCACTGTTTCAATTTAACGTAAATAGATTTTATTACAAATACAAATATCGCATTATTCAATGTATCTGCACACTCGTCGACTATAGATCAATCGAAAATTACGTTAATCAACTCCGAGAGCAGAAGCGAAGCGTCGCCCCGTCGATGGCCAAACAATTTGAATCAATAATCAATTGCGTTTAATTAAATATACACAAAGGCGAAATTACGAGCCATAAGCCAATCCCAGGCATTCATAGACTCGACGACCGTCGATTAAATTCGACAGTCTATGAGCTCGTCGCTCCTCCCGCTTCCACGAACGCATCAAGCCCGAACCCTCCTCCGCGATGTCCCATTGTACGGCAATTGAGATTCGTTTGCGGCGGGGGTTGCGTCGCGGCTAAATTGATTCAAATTGCGCCCGAGTGGAAGGAGGAGCGAGGAGGATAAATAAAAAAAAAAAAAAATTCGAGGCGATCGAGCCCGAGAGAGGACGGATATACGGGAGCATTTAGGGACTTACCTGCCGACTTTTCACTGTGCCTTTCGGCGTGCCCGGTAGTCTATTAGGCCGCCCCTATCGGGCTCGGCTGCGAAATATCTCGGGAAGTTCCTTCAATTCAGCCCTTTTTTCTTGCATTGCTTGGCAGGAGACGGAAAAATCGGACATGGGGGAGGCTTTATGATTTACGCCGTGGAAGCTTCCCTCCTCCGGACTTTCTCAAGGAGCCGAGAGAGAGAGAGAAGCCGGGAAAATCGCCTCGGCGTTCGGATGCGTTTTGCTCTCGAGGCGAGAGCGTGAGAATGTGGGCGGTTTTATTGGGATTTGGTTTGGGGAGTGATTGTCTGGCTTGCGTCGCGTTGGAAGCTGTACTGCCTCGCGGTGACGCATTCTTATCGAATAGAAGCGTAGTGATTTTTATAAAAAAAAATTTGACAAGCGAGTAAAAGCGCCTCATTAGACGAATGTCACACTGGCCGCTATATCGACATTATGTAAATTCAGAAAATAAAGACCGCGCAGATACAAAAGCAGCACGTCACCCTGCCCTAAATAACCGAGGCGAACAATTACGGGCATCGCAATAAATACAAGTGACCATTAACGGCGCATCCGCCGCCGGTCCGCCGGGCCCCGAAAGGGTTGACCAAGACAAAGCCCGGCCGGGACGTCCCGCGGCGAAGTCCATTATCCTCGGCGACTTTCCGCGGACACGCGCGCGACGAATAAATCCTTCGCCGCCGAGACGCGCGAAGAATCCCGAGATTTTTTTAAAAAGCCCCGGGGCGGCCACGTGCCGCGGAGCCGGCAACCCGACCCGGCGACGATCCCGGGGGTTAGTCGCGAACAAATCTGTTCAAACATCGCCGGGAGAGAGAAGGGCTGCCGCCGGGCGAGTGCCCGTGTCAACAAGCGGCCCTCTAATCCTTTCGGGACGGGCGGCCGGATGGCGAGGATAGCCGTTGAGAATTCGTTTATCGAGAGTGACTTCTTAATTCCGGGCTGGGTTCCTCGTTTTCTTCGTGACGGGTTAATTGCGAGTGAAAGGTGGCGCCGAGCGCTCGTGCAATTGAATTCGCAGGAGAATAAAAGGGAATGAACGAGTAAACGGAAAATCGTGAAATGATTATGAAAACCAGGGAGCACTCGATAGTTCGGTTAATCGGCGCGCTCGATCGGGCGGAAAGCAGGAAGGGACGAACCGAGCTCGGAACTGACCCCCGGTCCGGCGACTTCCGAGAGCGATTGAAATTCGTGCGTGGATCCGACGAGCGATAAGATCGTTAAAAGTGGATGTGGGAGGCAGATAAGGCGGCAGGTAATTTCCAGGCGTGTGAACAGGAGTGAAACCGAACAAGTCGAGAGGCGGCGTTTAATAGAAATTAATAGAAGGGAGAGGGGGTACTATCGATCCCTTATTGAAGCTTTCACGTTGGGTTTAATTGACGTGAGAATAAAGGTTTTACGCGCGTGCGGATAACCATTTTTTTTTTCGAGACTTTATCTCTCGAGCGTCGTTTATTTTTATTGCGTTTGCGCTTAGATGAAATCGTTACAAAGTTGTGTGCTCTTATAATTGCCAATAAATTATTGATAAATTCAGAATTTTAACAAAAAGTGTTTCTTAATACCGATAATTATTTAATTATAAATCACCCTACAATTACCCTTCAATAAGGAGAATCTAATAAAGACCAACATAGGTTGCCCAAACAAGCAACTGCATACATCTCTCTCCCATTTCAAACGACCCCATAATCACTCCTTAATTCGATCGCACGAAAAACAAACCGCGACCACCCCGCCGAGGCCTCCGCTTTCTCATATCGGCGAGTGTCGGCGGCCCGGGCCGACATTGTCTTCGCCGCGCTCTTCTTCAATACCGGTGTCGAGTTCCTGCGCTTTCCGCCAAGCACAAAAGCCGCCCGCGGCATATGTTTTGAGGGCGGAGGGGGACTCGGGGGACTACGCTAAACGCTCGGGGGTGGCTGCCCGCGCGCGCGCCTTTTTCACGAGCAAAGGGGGCGCGCGCCCCCGCACGCGCCGGCCGACCGAAAAAAGCGTCCTAATGGGGACGTTTTTCGATGGATTTGCATATTTTTTTTTAGTTCGGCGTGATTGAGGTGATTTTTTTGCGGCTCTCTCGCGCTCGGGGAAAAGGGTCGGGCGATGCGTTTGTGGAGTGCGGCGGGCTTGGTAGCCGTTTTTTTTATTAATTGAATAACGACAGATTTTTTAGTAATAACAAGTATTTGTTATTGTTTATGCTTGCAATTCTTAGCTTGTTTTGTAGTTGAAAACGACAAATTGCTATTATGTTTTGTCATTACCAAATAATTAAATGCTCATGAATATTTCAGTGTAATGATATTTTGTCTTTCAAAATGATTTTCCAATTAGCTAAAAATGGCTCAATTTAAAATACACGTTAGTCAGCCGAACTGGCTAATTTTCTACCAGGGTGTTGATGGAAAAATGATTTACATAACTTTTCTAACAAAACTCTCCACTCCAATAACGCTCTAACCCGTTGAAAAGAATACTTGAAAACCCACGGGAGCAGCTCCTTAAACCGTCAACACCTCAATCGTCGTCGCGACAACCGTGGCCGCGCCGCCGCTTGAAAAATCCGTCACGTCGACGCAACATAATCCCCGCTATCCCTGCATCTCCGCCTCGGCGGCACCGAGGACGGACAGACAACTCGCTCGAAAAGTCATCGGGCTGCAGCCGCCGCCGACGCCGCCGCCGCGCGAACATCTGCCCCCTCTCCTCTCGATTTGCATACAATGCGAGTCGCGTGCGCTCTCGTCCCTACGTCACCTGTCAAGCGAGCGCGCGCGCACTTTAAAAGTCTATCGCTGTCGCGGTGCTGCTGCCGCTGGGGAGGGCGGTGGGCCGATGTTTTGTGCGGTTTCGGGCGCTTTGTGGGAGTTTTCGGGGAGGATTGTGACGGTTTTGGGATCGCTGTTGGCGCTTGTTGGGGATGCTTTCTGTATTAAGATGGCTTTAGCTGTGGCAAATTTTGCTGTTGTATTAATCACTTCACGTAATTACTCGTATTTGCGGTAAAATCCAATGTATCGGCGTTTCAATTGATCGTTAAGAGATTTGATTTAATCCTCCTTTCGTATTCCGAAAAACGAATACCCAATTAAAGCTACAATTTAACAATTTTATCCTTCTTCCAAATACAAACCCTCAGTCGACTCGAAAACAGCGCCCAAAAAGGCCAACAGAGAGAGAGAGAGAGAGAAAGAGAGAGAGAAAGGAGCAGAGAGCGAAATTCGTCGCAGCTCTCCAAACAATCCCCGCTTAAAAGCCTCTAATTCGC
>JAWWEM010026533.1:0-12802 GCA_035582935.1 Ormyrus thymus | reverse complement strand
CTCCGCGCGCGGTTATCAGCCATTGCCCATCCGGCCGGCGGCGATTAAGTCGTTTCGGCGGTAGGCGAATCCGCCTCCAATTTTAATATCCCACCCGAGCTATTGAATATTGATAGGGTAGGCGGGAGGGGGGGGGATGAGTTTATAGAGGCTCCGTCGAGCCGTCGCCTTCAGGATCGGCGTGTTGTTTTATTGCGGAGGCCGATCGATATTGCTCCTCTCTCTGTCTCCCTCGCGGACTTAATTCTATTTATGGCCGTCTTCTGCTCGCTTATAAATGAAAGTACAAGTACTGAAGGAGCTAATTGTCTGGCGCGCTCGCCGCCGCGAGGCTTAAATTCTTTATAGAGATGGGGGATATAGCTGTTGTATTGTCTCTTAAAAAGCTGTATAATTGCTATATATAAAGCTGTATATTGCCGGTGGAGTGGCGGACGTCGTATAAATTAATTTGATTGGAGATCAGTTTGCTTTTATTGTCTTTCTTTAATGATTCTAGGGGGATATTTGAGGATTTAGATCTTTTATTATTCCAGCTATTCTCTTTTATGCGAAAGCTAGCATTTAAACCATTTATGGAACTTCTGATGTAAAGCCGCATTAATTAGACTTATTTTTATAAGCGCACTACAGTTTTATTTCATATACCTTTTTATGGCGCACTTGAGTCTCTTTTTAAGAGAAAAAAAAAGTGAGATAAAAATTATTTAAAACTGGAATATTGACTCTGCTAAAGTAGCAGTCTTCGTTTTAACCGCAGCTTATGTTTCCTACCATAACACGAAGATAACTTAGATTTCTGAAATCTGTACTCTGCGCTTTTCTCTTTAATATGTTAAACTTCCCGCATACATTTTAACGTATTAAAAAAAAAGACCCTCGGTTCAAATTATCATACATTTAAATAAAATTGAAAAGTTTCATTTCTACCTTCTTAAATTTATTATTAAAATCAAAAAATATTACGCAACGCGAGAAAGCACTCAAGCTCTCAAATAATTTTACGACGCAAATTAAAAGAAACTCGTTCCGCGTATATCAGTAGTCTTATCCCTCAAATAAGCCCGTAATTTATAACCGCGGCGATCTCGCATCAAAAGTGATTTTTAACGGCGCAAGAAGCGCGGCTTTATTGTTTCGCGGCGCGATGATTAACAGCCCGATCCGCCGGTAAAAAATCAGGTTTACAGGCGCGATAAAGGCCGAATTAAAGGTGCTCCATCACTTCGGCAAAATCTCGCACGCAGCGAGCGGGGTAACTTTATCTACCCGCGCGGCGCAGAAAAAGGAGGAGCGAAACAGTAGCCGCGCGCCGCTCCTGAGAAATCGGGGATGCAGATAAGACAGAAGGAGGCGATCCCCGAGCGAGAGGAAAGGTAACTGCGCGCGAAGCTAAAAGGCAAGCTGCCGGCTGGGTTTAAAGGCGGGGGGGCGAAAAGAATCGGAGAAAAAGAATATGAAATCTCGGGTGGTAGCAGTGGCTCTCCTCACTTTATGTCCCACTCCTTGCCTTCTCCCTTTTAAACCTATTCTCTCGAGGCTGCGCGCCTTGGTTTACATTCTTAACGGAAAGTTCATAGCTTTGGAGCTGCAAATTATATTTCTTACTCGAGTCGGCGCCTATTCGGAGCTTCGGTTTAGCGCCGCAGATACTTTCTTGTTACGTTCTCTGGCTGTCTTGTGCATGATTTTTCCTCGCGGTGCGTGCGGCTTGCGAGATACAAAGTTTGAAGATGATGTTTTACGACCTTAATAGCATTACGGGCTCGTGATATTTCCTTTTCCGCCGAATGAAATTATGTGCCAGCCCGATGCGCACAAGCCGGAGCTGATATTCAGCTCCTTAATTCTACAACGACAGCAAAAATCACGGACCCACTTACGGAAATTATAAAAAATATACAAACAATACAAAAGCTAAATCCCCGCAAGGTCTGGCCGTCGGTCCGCGGAAAAAGGCGACCGTTAAATCTGCGCCGCGAGCCCGTCGGAATCGCGACGCACTGCCTCCCGCTCCGCGCGATCGATTGCGCGCGGCTGGCTTGAAAATTTGCGCGAGTGCACTCGGGAAAGAGCGCAATCTCGGGGCTCCGCGAGGAGATGTACTTTCGCGGGGCGGCCGCCAAGTGGAAAGAGGAGCCTGAAAGGCGGCGGCGCGCCTTTGCCGCCGGCTCGACAAACTTGTAAAATCGCTATTGACCCCGGCGCTGCCGCTGCTCCTCTCGCGGCCTCCGCAGAGTCGAGGCCGAGGACGCGCACAGAGGACGACAGAGGGGGGCGAGAGGGGGAGGGAGACAATCTGGGCCTGGCTTTGAGGACGGGAGCCTCGGAATTTTCGATATATTGGATGGCTTCGCGGGGGCTTGTGTGACGATGGAAAGAGAGAGAGGGAGATTGGCGAGAGAGTCTTTTTGGGGCGAGTCGCGCCGAACCGGGTCATGGTGTCGGGGAATTTTTCGCGAACGAAAGGCGGCTTTATTGATTTCAAAGCGAGCTTTAAAGGATCGGGAAAAGTTTCGCCAGTTACTTGCAATTCATTAATACGATAAAGACTTTCCGGAACTGTGGCTCCAGTCTTTTTGTTGAAAAATTCTTTTTGCTTATTTATAATCCAAAAACTAAAGAAGAATTAAAATATTGCGTTTATTTTTGAAAATAAAGTATAAAAAAATATCTAACGTTAATATAAGAAATCATATAAATTTACAAATTAATCATTGAAATGCACAGTAATCAATTGTTTTCCAAATATTCTCTGCCGCAATCAAAGTCTATGATTTACATTGCAAACCAATCACGGTGTTCTATATCGTCGTTACACCAGATAACCTATCAGTTAAAAATTAATTAGACAACTGCGCATTTATCCGCAAGCCCGAATTACAGCTTCGTCAATTTACAGGAATCACTTTAACATGATACCCAGACCGTAATCCAAGCCGCAATTCGTCGCGTTCATTCGATGCGCCGTGTAAATTATAAATTACCATCCGCGCGATTCTCCTGTACTCCACCGTTACCGCTCCTCCCTCATTACCCGACAGATTAGAAGCCTAAACACATACCCTCGCCGGAAAAAAAGTACAAGACAAAATCGAGAGCCGGACGCGCGGAACGCCGGTGGCGCATCGGAATTCCGCCTCTGCAAGAAGCCGCTCGCTCGCTCGCACGAAATAATTAAGCGCTTTCAGGAGGCGAAGGCCAGACAGACAGACCTCACATGTCGCGGACGGGCCGCCGCCGCCGCCGCCGCCGATTCCCGCCCCGGTAGTTTCCCATGATTGAGATGCGAGCAATCTGCGCTCGCCGATCGTATGCGTGCGCATACCGGGGCAGGCGCCCGGCCGCCGGATAGAAATATGGGCCGCGAGAGATGAGGGAGATGCAGAAGAGGAGCCAGGGGGATCGGCCTATTGTCTGTTTGGAATTTGGACGTGTTCTTTTTTCTTTTTTTTATCAGCGTTTGATGAAAGATCCTCGTTTGTTTTCGGCTGATTGAGTCGGATGGTTTTACGGAATAATTAATTATACAGAGTAAAATTTGCATTGGTTTGAAATAATGAGAATTTTTTTTTTAATATTTGCATTATTATTCAAAGTGGATTTAAAAAACGGAGGTAATGTTAGTAGTTAGCAGTACTACACTTTCTTGTAACGCATTTGTAATACCGCTTTTATTTGTAAAATGCTTTTTAGAAAGTTCCCCAACAAGTTTTTGTTAAAGAAAGCTAATTTTCCACGCTTAGCAATTGTATGATAATACTATATTAGTAAAACGGACAAATAATTAGAATGAAGTAAAGCCATCGTAGAAAATAACTTAATTAGAAACACACAGCTTATAATTAGAAAAACTCATAGTTTTCAAATCGCGAATATTACCAGATACAAAAACAGATATTACAATCCCCTACATTTAAACTAAACGCGTAGCGCGAAAAATCTCCCTTCATTAAAAAGCGGAAAAAGCTCCAGCTCCTCGGAAAGCGATAATAGCTATCTGCAGCGAAACATCGCTCCGTCGCAGCGTCGAAATCAAAAACTCAGGCTCCGGACTTCCCGAGTCCCCCGGCTTCGTTGCCCGCCGCCGAGAGAGAAACAGAGAGAGAGAGGAAGAGCTTATCCGAAAGAAGCCGGAAAGCTACTCACGCGTCCTTAGCGGCCGCTCGCGAAAGTTTACGACTGGGCGATCGTGCGTATTTCGGTCACGTGCGGCTCCCCGGGGTGTGTTTAGATTGGCAGAATTTCCGACGTATGCTCCTTCCTCTCCCCCCCCCTCGATGTCAGTCTCCTCTCCTTTTCTTCCGCTATCATCGTCTGCCGCCGCAGCCGCGCTCCTCTCCCGCCGAATTTTATATGCGCAAATATTTGCTCTGGAGAATCTGGACTTAGCGCGTACTTTATCGAAGATTACTGCCGGCTTCCAGAGCGGGGCGGAGGTGCGGGGAGGTTCGATGGTTTCAGCCTGCGGAAACCGTTTGTCTGCGGAATCTAATCTAGCGAGGATTTTTTTCTAGTCTTAAGTGTATGTTTTTGCAGATGCTTTGAGAAGCCATGTGGTGACTCCTCGAACAGGCAGTGAAAGTCGCGCTGACAGATTTAATCGCGTAATCAAACATGTTTACATCCGTAAAAAACAATCGCTGTGTGAATTTTCAAATAAAAATTTTATTAGCAAATATATCACGTTGCTATTAATAACGTTGCAGAACGTAATATTATTAAAAGCCTGCTTGAATTAAATTTAACATTAAAATATAAGTTTATTAATTCACTTTTCGATACATTTTTCTAAAACAATGTTATATTTTATGTTTTAGGTAAGCCTAATTAGCTGTTATAACTGTAAATAGGAGTTGATACTTGGTAAGTAACAACAAATAATGAGAAAACCGTTAAAAATATTTCCTGCTTCGAAAGTAGTTACTGTCTGGATAAGTCAGACAAGAATAATTATGTCTTTCCAACATTTTGCAAATAACGTAATGTAACAGATCCACTTTCAGAAAGACTTTCTTTAATTTCTGGTATTATTATAATAGGGAGAAACGTAACTGAATAACCTTATTTTTAAAACTATCGACATATTAATCTCATCATTTTAAATAAAGTTCACAAGTATTGTAATCTACTAATTAAAAAATTACATTCATAGACTCGGAGATTACAAAATTCAATCAACTTCATAAAATTACAATTTACTAAGCGACCCCAATTTCAAAATTAATTAAATTAAAATTCATTTGAAATTCAGCGGTTTATTAGCGGTTTATTATAATGCCAACGAAATTGCCAAAAACCAATTTCGGTAATTTACTCCATCGAGCCGTCATTCCTACGTACAAAACACGCATACCCCAAAGTCAGCTAATTTTTCAACCGAAAATACTTTTCTCGCTCTAATTTTCTCCCACAATGACTTCCCGATACCACCCCCGAACTTCCCCGTCTCCAAACCAAGAACAGCGCCCGAAAGCTCTATACTTACTCGGCCCCTATTAAAACATAAAATCAAATTCCTCGCCGCGCGGAGTATTTGCTCAGGCCGGGCTCGTCATCCTCCGCCTTCCTCTGCAGCCTCTTCTCTGCTCGTTTTTGCTCGTCGGCGCGATCGGGCTAATTTACGATTTCGCGCTCGCGCACGCGCTGTTTTGTCGGGACGAATCGAAAACACGTGCATCCGGAGGCAGAGAGAGAGAGAAGGAGGAGTTGAACCTGTTTTCGAGATTCCTTTCTTCTTTTTTCCGGCTGGACGTCTGCTCGCTCCGGCTTTTTCTGCGGATGCGCCAAGCGGTATTGTGTGAGCTCGGTTTTCGTGTGGAGAGTTAGAGCGGTAAGGGGTGGGGGGCTTCGGTTTTGGGGAGAATTTGGTTTTCGTGGTAAAAAATCTGTTGTTATAGTTATTAGTCAATTTTAGTTAAGAATCCCTAATAGAAATCACATACTTCGAGGCTAAATTTTAACATTTTTTGGCCATTTTTTAAAAAATGGTCAAAAAATGCTCTAAAAATATTTTCAATTTCTACCAAGGATATCGTCATATTTAAAAAGGAAAAGGTGTGTGGAAATTTCAGGTGGATTATAAGAAGTTGCAAAGTAAAAATTACGGCCATAAATAATAGAAGAAAAATAAAATGTCGACGACTGAAGATCCCCATAAGGGTCGCGTTAAAAACTTACTGCATGTTTTATATATAAAGAGCCGTAAGAAGTAGTAAAGTCGACACTTGCTGACATTGATTTAATGCGAGAAAACTTTTTTTCTGCGCAAAAACGGCGTAGTTACCTCCGGCGAAACTAAAATGGTAATGCACACAGGCTCGAAATGCGTCGTATTTTTAAATCTGCAGTGATATTAAAAATAACGCGAAATTCTGCTTTATATAAACAAATTATAATTTACTAAAAGAGTCTCCCTCTGTTACATTTGAATTATTTTATTATACATTTCCTTTTAATGAATTAAACGACTAATTTTTTACTGCTAAAATTATTTTATTTGTTGTAAAAAAAGATCATTTTAATGTTGAATGATAATATTGAAACACACTATTAATATAATGTAATTAATATACCTAATTTAGAACTAGTTTTAAACTGCCTGAGAACAATGCTAAGATAACTTTGCACAACTCCACTCTGTCTTTGTTTAATGTGGTCTACAAGAACATAATGTCAAAGTTAAAATAAATCAGTTTAAGATTTGATATATGTATTCCAGAGTCTTATCGTTTTAAAACACTTTAAAATATTCCTTGTAAAAAATTAAGAAAAAATCTCTAAATAATTTCAGACTTGACAAACCGTATTATAAAATCCATAATCGATTAAAGTTAATGACACGCCTAAGTACCTTTGAAGTGCTTACATGAAATGGGCCGTTCCAAAGACTTCCCGATAAGTGCTCGCGGAGCTTAAAATTGAAAGCACGCTGTCACGAAATCACTTAATATACCAGTCCCCTCAAATTTTTCAGCCAATTTGAACAAAATCAAACACCGCGCGGAGCGCAGCGGTTATGCATATTGTGGCGTAATTTAATTATAGGCATCCATACGCGAACAACTAGTTTGCTCTGTATCAATATCCCGAATGAATAATGAACGCGCGCGGCTACGCACGTATGCCCCTTCATTAAGCACATGTTAATTTATGCCCGCGCTAAAAGCCCCCCGCGTTACGTCGTAAACAATTTAACGGAAGAATTTACGCCCCGGCCGCGGAAAAGGGTACGACTCGCTTAGACCCGGGCCGCGCAATTCCCGGCGAAATAAAAATCCATTTGCATGAATTACGAAATTGCACGGGGGCGTGGACGGTTAATTAAGCGCGCGCGCTCCTCTCGTTTTCTCGCGGGATAAAATCGTGGGCTTCGAGCCGCGCGGCGACACCTTTGGAGAAAGTTTACAGGAGCGGCGGGTTGCGGGGGGAGGGAGGTAACGTAAGCGACGTGCGCGGATTTCGACGAGAGTGCTTTTGCACTGTTAAGAGGATGTTTTGTGTGCTTGGAGAGGGAAAGCAAGTCGGTTTGTTTAATAAGTTTATTTTTATTAGAATATTTACGTATGGTCTTTGATTTAATTACGTATACGCAAATTACTACCGGCTCCGCCAATGCACGAAACCAATGCACTGGAATTGTTCTTGTTATTGTATGTTATGTAAATTACCTGATTTCTGAAAATTACTAATTTGCATACTACAGCTTTCAAAGCAAAAATGATTAAACTTTAATGCACCACATCCACAATTGGTTAAAAAATTAACTAGCTTGATCACTTATCAACTTGAATAATGAAAATATGAAACCCATCAGTCAAAGGGACGTCTTCAACGTCATATTAACCACAATACTGTCCTTTAATCTCCAAAAGAAATAATCTCCAATGCCAGAACGAGAGATCGCCCGCTGGTAAACGAGCGCCCCGCCACGTCAAAAGTAAACGATACTCGTATTTACCCGCGTCCGCGCGTAAAAATACGCCCCTTTGTTTATTTGCGAGGAAAGCGCTCTAATTATTCACGAACAAGTGCGCTTAATGCATCGCTCTCGCCGACCGGTTGCCGTCCCGCCGTGATTGACGGCTGGCCGCTGTTGTTCAGATCGGAATCACCGCGACGGGGACGAGCAAAGAAATTATTTCGCCCCCCCCCCCCCGCTCGCACTTATTTTCGTTTCATTTCACTGTTTAATGCGCCTGTAACGGGACGGAGCCATTCTCTTACTGGATATCGCCATGCAAATGGACGTTTGTACAGCATATCAATGCGGAAAAAGGTAAACAGCGCCGCGGGCGTCGTTTTAGGAAGTCAATTATTCTTGCGAATTGCACCTGCGCGGATGAATAATGCTCGAGTTCGGATTTTATGTAATAATCGCTTGAAAAACATTGAAATACACACTTAATTGTAATTAGTATGAAAATGTACGGATTTTAAATAAAGCAACTATCCCTAAATTAGACATAAAATATATTACTGCTTTCCGCTTGAGTAACTGTAAATTTAAAAGTCTAAACGCTTAGAAAACAAATCGCCTCTTGAGCGCTTTAGCAGCTCGCCTCTCTCCCCGCGGAAGACGCTCGAGGCGCGCGAGATTAAGCCGCGCCGCCTGCATATATTTATTTAAGTATCATTTAACATACTCGAATTAGGCGCTACATATCCCTCTCGGCGAGTAACGAGATTGAATTAAATTTTTTTCCCCTGCCTCAAGACGGCGCACGGGAGCAGCTACTTCGCCGCGTATCAGATCGACGTCGCGCATAGAGAGCGTGATTAGCATGTCCGTGATTTATCTTTGTTCGGCTAATTGAACGCCGGCGGACTAATATATCAGGCTTTAAGCGCGCTTTATTTACTCTCTCCGCGCGCCGCAAAAAGCGCTCCGCTTTAATCCGCTGCTGCCTTGGACTCGCGGATGTTATCGATACAGCGTCCCGCTTAAAGCGTCGCGCGGCCCGGCGAACTAGTTCCAAGGCGGAGAGAGCGGAATCGGAGAATGCAGACGGGCGGACGTGTCAGCCGGGCGCTGTTAGATGGAATTAATAAACGAAAGAGATGTGTGCGCCTCTGTGAGTGACAATTTTCGAGCGGCGGCGCGCCGCGTCGCCGGTCGTCGCAACGACGCGAGACAGATGAACGCTATTGGACGTCGGACGGTATCATCATTGGGATCTGAGTGTCATTTTTTGCCTTGGCGCGCGAGCAATGCAGGATTCTGGTTTTATTTTGAAGTTATGTAGACGCTGGAAGTGAAAGGTTCGATTATGCACGTTTGTCAGAGGACAAATATTGACGAGTACACAGCGCCGCCTTTGAAGGTTTTGAGGCCCTGGGTGAAATTGCCCTCGGGACCCCAGTAAGGAATTTAATTTTCCGAAAAAATGCTAATATTCGGCATTAAACTGCTTCCGATTTCTAACAGGGAAATAAAGTTCGTGTTCTTGTTGACCCCTTGTCGCTTATTTATTACACTAATTGTAAAAGCTAATAGTATTTTGGTAAAATGACTTTTGACTCATTTGCACAGCAAAGCAGTGCAGAAAAATTTCGATACGAAAACAATCATCTATGATGATCAAGAATACGAACTTTACTTCCCTGTTAGAAATCGGGAGCAGTTTAATACCGACTATTAGCATTTTTTTCGAGAAATGAAATTCCTTACAGAGGCCCCGAGGGCAATTTAACCCAGGGCCTCAAAATCTTTAAAAGCGGCACTGACCAAAGCAGCTTGCGAAGAAGAATGGAATCGAAAATCGAAGTCGGAATGCGCTCTCGTATTATACAATATTAGATTTGAATGAATGCTTTGAGCTTTAGTACGGACCAAAGATTTCAATGCAACGCAATTTCTTTCCTCTCCTTTCTTAATCAAAAAGTTCAGCTTCTGATTTAATGTTTACTAGAGTTTCTCCCTCGAGTATACATTCGCCGTATTAGAGAAAACTTTTTAAACAACCATTCGATCTTTGAAAAGAAACCGGAACGGAATTGTTACTCAATGTGGATTGCGTCAAAGCCAGATTCCGCGGAATTTAGCATTTTCTCGAAATAAAAAAAAATTTAAAAGATTCGAAAAAATTCGCGAGCCGCGAAAGCAGCTTTCGCGGGGGAGGTTATTAAAACGATTACGCGGCGAGCTCACGGTAATACAGCAAAGGAGGAGGGCCTGGAAAAAGTGGATAAGGGAAGCGAATTGTAAAAGACAATTTATAACGCGATAAAGGCGGAGGGAAACTTAAAACCTTGGTAAAGGGAGAGAGAGAGAGAGAAAAATTGGGTAAAAGGTGAAAAGATTCAAAAGAGATAGAGTAAGTAAGATAGCCAGCGGCTTCCTCGGCGGAATGTAAAGAGGCGGCGGCGGCGAAAAAAAAAAGAGAAAGACCGCGGGGAGAGGCGCGCGCGGAAATCCGTGCACTTGAACCACATTGAAAGGCATTGCGGACTCGGGGGCATTTCAAACGAAATCCCGAAACTCTCGAAATTGCTCCTCGGGTTAACTTTCCGCCGCGTGCTTACCCATTCCTTGACTCCGGCCCCCCGCGCGAAAATGTGTGTGTGCGCGCGCGCGCGCGAGGAACAGCACGGCCTAGACGGATTCCGACGTTCATTGCGTATTTTATGCGCTCTCCGACTCCCCGGGAATTGGGGGGAGATTGCGCGGAAATTAACTGTTCGCTCGCGCGCGGACAATTGCGCGGGGAATTGATTTTTGCTGCGCCGATCGGCTGGGAAATGCGCTTTGTGTTTTTGTTTTTTAGCTTCGTTATTTTTCGGCTTAATACCGCGGGAAGTGATTTTTAATGTAAATCATCTTGAATTAAAGCCCGATACAATGGGATTTGATTTCTAAGCCCCGCAGCCGAGTGAAAAAAGCCCCGACAATAGGAAATTATTCAATTCCGCAAATACCCGCCAGACAATTACGTCGAATAAACGAAGTTTAGATGCAATTAAGATAGCGAACACTTTTCCCCGCTCGGCCGCGGCGCGCGCGGAAAAATACTTTTAAAAGTGATTTCGCATTGAACAAGCCTTAGATAAAATCTCGCCATTGCCAGGCCGCGACGCTCGGGGAAAGAAACCGCGGCGGCAGCTAATAGGACACGCGGCTCGGCATCGAGTGGTGTATCGCTAAATCTCACAATTACCTCCTCGACTTTTCTCAATTATCCCCCGCGACTCCGAGTCATTGAGCCGTCGCGCGTCCGCATATACCCGAGCAGTGAAAGTTGAGCGGGGCCGCATCGACGCCACTCGCGACGTGTGTCCGGGACACTCGGCGATGTATAAATGGCTTTTGTCGGCCTCTCCGCGGCGAGATCCCGCCGACGATGAATGCGGACCGTCCTGTGTGCGATCGAGCAGCGCGGCTTGTAATGGCTTTATATAAATGGCCGGGAGAGAGAGAGAGGCATGGCGTGACTCCGTGACTGTTTTTCCTGCTTGCCTTTTTTTTGAGGGGAGCGGGGGCTCTAATCGCGCCGGCGGCTTTTTTTGTTGATTGTAATGGGGGATTTGAAATATCTTGGTAATTGGCGGTGACAAATTGGGGCTGCGATAGGCTGGGAGGAAAAGGCGCGGAGAGGCTCACTTTCGCGAGGAGCTGTAAGGTGCCTTTTCGAATTTCCTTATCGGTTTGGTGAGTTGAGGATTAACGGTTTAGTAAAATTATTAGTGGTTCAATGCGGCGTGGATATAAATTGTATCTAGCGGTTTCTCCTGCGGAGAGATGTCTGAGAAGTTGTAATACATTGATTATTCTGGGTATGGTAATATTATTAAATTGTATCATAATTGCTCACTTCAATCATTAATAAAAGTGTTTTTTTAGACACTGTAATAAAATATTTTGTTTTTGTTTTTTTCATATAAACTTGGATATATTGGTAAACATTAAAACAAATATTTTATAAAAATGTATGATCTATATTGTTCGTATACATTGTTATATAACTTTGAAATATACCGGGCCTTTTCAGCGGAAAAGAAGCATTCTAAAAACAATGCATCTCTATACCCTAGAAAAACGTTGAAACATCTCTTTCGAAACAAGAACTGATTTCGTTACTCCCATTTTAGAAAATAAAAAGCCAGAACTACTCGTTTTCCCATTTCCCCGGCAAAAATGCTCGGAAATCTTATAACAAGTCGAATAAAAGCCCGAATAACGCCGCGCGTAAAAAAAGCGAGCTCGATCCCTCAGAAAAAAGGAGGCAGAAGAAGTGACGGGAAGAAGGAGAGAGAGAGAGGGAGAGAGAGAGGGCAGGGACAAAAAGGGCCCCGGGAGCAGCTGATGGATGCGCTCGCGTGCGTGCGGCTCACTCTAATTTCCCGCCGTTATCGAAGTCAATCCGGGCGATCGCCGCTTGAAAAAGCGCGAGAGAGCGAGACAATGGGGCGATCGATGGCGGTCGTCCGTTCGTCGCCCCGGCCTCCATTAAACACCGCCAGTGGGGGCTATTTTTTGCTGCCGAGGCTGCAGCGGCCAGAGAGAGACTTGACGATTCAATTTTTAGCGGGATTATCTGACTTGTGGGCGCTTTGTTTTAAATGCGGATGCTTCGAGTACCGGGGAATGTTGATGCTTGTTTTGTGACGCTGGAAGTTCTAAGTGGATTGGAAACAGTATTTTTAGGAGATCAGCGGAGAAGATGAACGAAGCTGCATTAATCATATTTTCTGCTTTATCGTACACAATGGAATAGACTTATTTTTGGAAGGCAAGGTGTGGTTTGTACACATAAGAATCCTGCACATATTAATTGTACACAGTTTAGCATTGGTGAAAATTATA
>JAWWEM010026522.1:0-17875 GCA_035582935.1 Ormyrus thymus | reverse complement strand
TGATTTTGATTGGTGGAAAAATAACATTCTTTCTGGATTCAAGTGTATTAAAAGTATTAATTATGAAATGGAGATTTTTTCGGATGCTTCGCTTTCAGGCTGGGGTGTTGTGTGGAAAAACCAAAAGGCACACGGTTTTTGGACGAATGACGAAAAGGAGCATCATATTAACTTATTAGAGTTAAAGGCTGCCTTTTTTGGTTTAAAATGTTTTGCCGAGAACTGTAGGAACGTTAGTATCTTATTGCGTGTCGATAATACAACTGCAATCGCTTGCATTAATAAAATGGGTAGCATTCAGTTTAAAAAATTAAATGAAATCACGAGATCGATTTGGCGTTGGTGCGAAACGCGCAGAATCTTTATTTTTGCATCTTATGTAAGTTCTAAGGACAATTTTGAAGCGGATGCTGAATCCCGCAAGCTAGAACCGGAAACGGAATATAGTTTAAATGACTCGGCATTTGATAAAATAATCCAGTCTTTCGGGAGGCCCGATATAGATTTATTTGCCAGCCGTTCAAATAAGAAGTGTTCAAGATACATTTCCTGGAAGAGAGATCCAGGCGCAGAGACTGTCGACTCATTTACCGTGTCATGGAAAGACATTAGATTCTACGCGTTTTCGCCTTTTAGTATTATTCTTAAGATGTTACGAAAAATTAAAGATGACGCCGCCGAAGGCGTTGTGGTGGTACCGGACTGGCCGTCCCAGCCTTGGTACCCTCTTTTTCGAAAGATGCTAATATCACAGACACTAAAATTTAGTCCTAATAAAGAATTATTAATTTCATGTGACAGGAATCCACATCCGCTGTGGCAAGACCTTTCCCTGGTGGCCGGGAAATTATCAGGCAGGCATTGAATTTACAGGCAGTGCCGGAAGAGGCACTGACTGTAATGTTATCTTCGATAAACGAATCGACCATGAAGAATTACAGCATGGCCCTAAAGAAGTGGTGGTTTTTTTGTCTGGAGAAATCTACTGATATGTTCAATCCTGAGATACCAGACATTATTTGTTTTCTTACAAGAGAATATGAGAAAGGCTTATCGCATAGCACTATCAACGGTATACGGTCAGCGATATCACTAATTGTTAAAACCGAATTTACGCGAGATCGTCGCATGAAAAGATTTTTTCAAGGTCTTTATAATCTTAGGCCTGCGAGGCCTAAATATAATTTTACATGGGATCCAAAAATCGTATTAGACTATTTTTTGTCTCAGCCTCAGAATGAAGATCTGAGTTTAAAAGATTTAGCTAAAAAATTAATAAGTTTGCTTGCATTGATAACAGGTCATCGAATGCAAACTTTTTCGCTTATCAAGATTGAAAATATAAAATTTTTTGCTAACGAAATAAAGATTTTAATACCGGATCGCATTAAAACATCGCGAAAAAATTCTATGCAACCTATTCTTACTTTACCTTATTATAACGTTAACCAGATTTGTACCGCTCGTGCACTGAGTTGTTATTTAAATTTAACTAAAGATCTTCGCGGCTCGGTACAGAGTTTATTTATCTCATCGTGTAAACCTTTTAAAGCGGTTTCATCCCAGACATTAAGTCGTTGGGTGAAAGAAGTATTGACCAGTAGCGGAGTAGACACGACAATATTCTCAGCGCACAGTACGCGACATGCGTCTACTTCTTCCGCGAAAAGACTAGGTGTAGATCTAGACATTATTCGTAAGACCGCAGGCTGGTCAAAGAATTCTGATACTTTTGCGAGGTTTTACGATAGGGATATTGTATCAGACAGTCATAGTTTTGCTTTATCTGTTTTACAAAATTAAAAGCGTGGCTTTGTAATCTAGGTTACTTTAATATTAATAGTTTGTATTTTTAAATACATTTGTCTTAGTTATTCTTGTTTTTTCTTTTCTTTTCTCCAAGTTCTTGCTTATTGCCGTATTTGATTCCCGTATCTTTAAACATCTACCATTTGATCTCGAGGAGGAGGCGCGAAATACAATTGAACAATTGAACAAACTTACCTGGTGAAGTTCAATTGAAATTGTATGAGCGCCTCCTCCGAAGAGATCAAACCCACCCTTGTGTATTTTCTTTCCCTTTATCTAATCCTCAGATAAATCCCTGGTGTAATACGGCAAGTCTTTAAAATCATGACGATTTTTTGCGCGCGCTGCGAGCGCGTGAGCCGATTTTTTGTCTTTAAAATTGTGGCAACTCTGGCATGGAGTAGAGGGGACTACCATTTGATCTCTTCGGAGGAGGCGCTCATACAATTTCAATTGAACTTCACCAGGTAAGTTCGTTCAATTGTTCAAATGAGAAGGAGAAAGTTACCCATGTGAAAATAATTTATTTGATTCGTATATAGAATCTATCAAGCTCTTGTATACAAGTTGTATACGGGAATGATTTTATACAACTAATATATAACTGTTTATAAATTATATAAAATCTGTACACACATTTTTGAAATAGTAATTAAGAAATTTTTTTTTCAGATTATATACAATTTTTACCAAATTAAAAACGTATTTTTTCAATTTCAATTTCAATGAATTTTTGTTTCATAAATTACGTAAGCTGGAACTAATTCAAGTTTATTAAACATAAATAAATCAATTTTTAACGCGAACAATTAAAATTATAAAAATTATGGTTTTTCTTTCTATAGAAATTAAATTGGTTGCTTATTATCTTTAAATTCAATAAAGCAATACTTTTTAATACAAGACGATCATCTACTTCAAAGATTAGCAGCAACGTTTGAAGAACACGTCAAAGGTGTAAAAGGAGCCTCAATAACTTATTCCGAAATTTGATGTAGCTAAGTCATTTCAAATGCTGATTTCTTTGTGGTTTAATTCTAAATATAAAAATTATCCCTTTTACATTAAAAGGGTCTTAAGAAATGAAATAGATGAAGAACTAAAAAAAATTTCCCTTCCTGAATATGTAACTCGGACTCCAAGATTATTAAAGTATATTCATTATTGGAAAGCTGCAGAATTAAGAGAAGCTCTTATACATTACTTTCCAATAATTTTGAAATATAAACTGTCAAAAAAATATTATTACCATTATTTATTACTTGTTTATGCTACAACAACATTATTAAAAACGAAAATTCATATGCAAGAAATCAATTTTGCTGAAAATTTTCTTAATTACTATTTCAAAAATTTGTGTACAGATTTTATATAATTTATAAACAGTTATATATTAGTTGTGTAGAATCATTCCCGTATACAACTTGTATACAAGAGCTTGATAGATTCTATATACGAATCAAATAAATTATTTTCACGTCGGTAGGCAATAAATGTTCGAATCCTTTTTCAAATTTAAGCCTTACTTGTTTTTACTAAAGATTCATCTTAAATCCTCTCTTAAAAAAGAGATGGCCGAATGTTGTGAAGCCTCTGAAACAGTGACGTGATTGGTTCGCTGATTTTGAATTTTATAGATATAGATAGTAGACTAATTTCAGACCATGAATTTAAGTAGAAAAATTTTGATTCCAAATTTTAGGTAAATTATTTACTTTAAAATAAATAAATAATTAAAATTTTTATTTAAATGTTAATTTATATATATTTAAATGTAAATTTAAATATATATAAATTAAACATTAAATTAAACATTTGTGCCTATAACCTCAAAAAAAAAAAATGATACGCGCGAAGCGCGTTAGATTTTGCTAGTTAATATAAAATACACAGTTAAAAATTCTCAAACATCGTTTACAATTTTCTGCAAACCGCGATTATTCAGGCTCTAAATTCGCTTAAAAAGCCAATAACCACGTAATAATTTTCGCATTCACCAGTCAATCGACCCACGACAATCATTCCCCATTACGCGGAACAGGCCCGTAATCTATCCGTCCAGTCTTCTAGCTCCGACACGCTTGATGACGAAAGGACGCATCGTTGCGCATTAAATAACATTATTTACCAATCTTGGCGCGCGCTCTCGGCGAGTAGGCGCTTGTTCCATCTTCGAGGCGCGGAAAAACTATTCCTTCGATTTAAAGCCTTTGGGAATTCCTTTAAGAGGCTTCTGTTAACGGAAGCCGTTTAATGTTCCAATGTTGCCATTTATAAGTGTGCGCCGCAGCCTTTATCGGTTCTTGGCTGGAAAATGGTTAAAGCTGTTCTTCGTGCATAGCTGAGTGGCAGGTTTTAGAAAAATTAATTAAGCATATTGTTTTTATTTTATGTTGTACTATTTAGAAATTGAAAATTTATAGTATAAATAAATCGAATATGAATATGTACTGAAAGTTTTATTGCGATTTTATTTACTGCTGCGTTAAATTCAACAGGTAAATATAAATTGATCTGCAATGATTGTACACTTTTTGAAATTCATTCGGAATGATCGTGATGTAATCGAATAGCTATTCACCGCGACTCAGCTTTAACTTCCAATCTGTCATTCAAATAAATGATTCCTTTCCCGCCCAACGCAATTGAAGACGATTAAAAATTTAATTTCCGACAGTCCAGCCGGCAGTATTGCAGCTTTCATTCGCATCGAAAATTCGACGAGAGAAAACCCAAAGTGGAACGTAAAGTGGCCACGAATGAAATTGTCTTTGGCGCAAAGCGATTTCGCGTCTGGTTTATCGTCGATTTCGGCACGGTCGCCCAGTTGACACTCAGTACCGTACTGCATTGCGCATGATTGCGAAGAGGTCTGACGAGCACTCACCTAGAGGAGACGGCCACCGCAGACGAGCTACACCCAGCAAAAGCAGCTCCTCGCGCAGCTCGGCTTCAGCCGCTCTAACGTTCGGCCCTTAATTTCCCGAGTTGAGTTATGTCCGCTTCCAGCGCAATATCCACCTACGGAGGCTGCGCTCGCTCGCACAGACTCGGAGAGACACTGAAACACACAGACACGGGCACAGATGCAGGGATATCTCGGTGGAAATTGCACAGCACAGAGTCGGAGGGACACACGCGGCTAGAGACGAGCATCACCGGAGAGAGACGCGCGCGCACACACGTGTTGCACAGATTGCTGGCCGAGCAAGAGCGCTGGGAGAGAGCGCAGCACGATCCATTCAAGCAGCGGCTAACTTATGTACGCTCCGCAATGCCGAGTTATTTACGAGAGGAGAGGAGAAAGCACCGTTTTCGGTCCGGACGCGAGAGATCGGACGCCGATCTCCGTCGAGATTTTTCTCTCCGGCCAGCAGCAGCGCCAGCAGCCGGTGTGCTGCTATGTCGGGCCTCTAATCAGTGCGCAACGTAATTAGCGCTCTCGGAGAGCAGACGATCGAGGCCGAGATCCGTCGGTCGATGATTATACTTTCGGCTAAGGAGGCTCGAGTGGAACGCTTTTCTAATTCCGTCTTATCGCGACTTTTTCTAGAGAGATATCGTGCTTTTTTTAGGCCGCGCTTCCGAATTTCCTGCGAGGAAATAACATATCGTTTCGTCATTCGGTCAAATTTGACTGCGTAAAAGAGTTTACGTTTCGGTTATCTAAACTAAATTTTACTATTGCAGATAAGGACTCCGCGAATAAAATATTTGCGTAACGAGTTTTTTTACGCGCATAAGAAATAGGAACGCGAAGTTTACGTTTGTTGTAAAGTTTATCTTCCAACGTTTCTTTATTCAATTCAAATCTCTAAATAACAAAACCGTAATTCAAGAAGCGCTTTTTAACGAAAACTCAAAGGCAGGACTGTTAGTTTCACCGCGAAATGCCTCCTCCTTTGATGTAGCATCAATGACTTATCTTGACGGGATCTCCCCCCGAGTCTTCTTTTCGCGCGCGACTTTCGAGCCCGTTAAAAAGCCGGAGTGGAGAGCCGAACGAGCGACTGCAGCAATTAAGGAGCACACGTGGCGCGGAGGCGGCGATCTTCCGACACAGCGTCGCAGCCGTCTGCTTTTCGGCCCTCTCCTCGTCGCCGGGGCTTAAAACGCTCCTGTCGCTCGCGACGGAAGAGCGAAGAAGCCCTCTAATCGGTAACGCGACTCGGGCATCGATCGGTGTGAAAAAGAAAAAAAGGAGAACGGGGCAAACTGGTCCGACTGTCTTTTGCCCGAGCTCTCGGCTCCTGCCTCGATTTGGAATTCGGAGCAGAGCCGTTTTCTCGCTCGAAGATTCCGGCGACTCGATCGCTCCGGGCTGCGGCGGATTTCACTCGCGATCGCGGGAAATCGGACGCCGCGGCCGCCGATCGTTTCTGCGTCGCGCTCCGCGGGATTTCTCGGGAGATCGTTAGAGCCGAGGATCGGCTTGCGTAAGCGCCAGCTTCATTATTCGCAATGCGCAAAAGATCTCGTCGGCGCGAACGAATCGGCGGTTGTTATCGAGGAGTAGTAGCAGACGGTGACGCAACGGCGCAGGTTTTCCGCGCGCGCATCTCGCGCTGCTTCTCGTCTATGCACACCTTGGGCACTGGAGCGGCTTTCCTCCCGCACTCTTGCTCGGCTAATTAAAGCGCGGGTCACACACTGTCGACTTACGCACTGGAAATAGAGGCTCGGGACGCGATATAAGAGCGCTTGCGCGAGGGACTGCCTGCGCGCCGGGGCCCTCGGACTGGCACTGAAGACTCGCGCGCCGCTGCGGCCGCTCTTGCCTCTCCTGCTTCCTTCTCTCTCTCTCTCTTTCTCTCTCGGTCTCTCGGCCGGCCGCTCGAGAGCTGCTTTATGGCCGCGCCGCTCGAGCCGAGGGGCCCCGACTCTGGACCCCACGTGGCCGCCGCCGTCGCCGCAGCGTCATTGTGTGCGCGCGCCTCTCCGTCAACGCGCCGCCCTTCTCCCTGTGCAGAGCGCGCATTCTCTTGTATCTTTCTATTCGTAATGTTCGCTTTTCATTTCTGGCTCCTACTCCTCGCTGCGGCTCCAAAGCGCAAAGGCTCTCTCCGCGGTGTATCCTTATACTTGGTTCGCCGAGCACCACAGACTCCGGAGTCTAATTTTGAGATTTAACGGTCCCAAGAAGCTACGTGACTTTATTTCTCATCGTCATTTAGATTTCGATTTTTGCCTCCCGATGGGTTTGTCTTATCAGGTGTTCGGTTGCGCTTGTGTGTGGAGTGCGATATTTGCGGCTTCTTTGTTCGCACTTTTGTCTACGTCATTCCGGCACTCGATTCAGGCATCAATCATTTTCTTCGAGTTTGCTTTTTAATCGCCTTTTTCGCTGCTGGACTCTATTTCTTTAAAAAAACATTTGCTCGTTTCTTTTTTGCCGCTTTTGAACCTGTCCAGCGCATCATTATTTTTAGATCTTCGTGCTTCTTATTTTGATAATTCTCATAATACGTACGCGCATTAAATACGTAGTCTATATAATTATTCAACTTTCGGTCATTTTGACTTTATAAAATGTTTATTTTTAACTGTGTGCAATATGCAGCAATGAAATTGTGTGCAGAAAAATTATGTAAATTAAATTAATTGAGTTATAAATCTACTCACTTTTCTCCCTCGTACATCACCGGCTTGCACTTTGCTTTCTTTGAAAATAAAGCATAGTTTGCTTTTTTAAGTCGCTCCTGTTTTCTCTTCGTACATTTACGCTCCTCTTCTGCACCAACGCGTTATGCCACATTTCGTTTCTCTTGATCATTTTATTCGAGAGCACAAGCTCTTTCTCTTTAGCGCCTGTTGTCTCTCTGTCATTTCCTATTTCTGTTCTGCGCCACTCTCTTTCATTCCATTACTTTCTCGCTTGTTTCTTTTACTCTGCCATATGCACACGTCCAGTTTTCTTCTTGTATCAATCAGAGCTGATTGCTGTTACCTTTTTTGCAATTTCTATTTTGTCTTGGCGATTTAAAATAGAAAAAAAACGAATGTTTTCTTGCTTTCTGTTAAATTACTTTGTAATGTTCAATGCAATTTTCTAAAGAACCTTTTTACACGATGTCGACTGGATTTTATCATGAACAAATTTTGCAATTCTATAAAATGTCGAGTAAAAGTGCATTTCCGAAACTTACGAGGGTTCTCAATTTTTTTATCACCTTCAACGAAAATCGATTGCACCAAACGTTTATTGCTACTAAATCGAAAGAAAAGTTTCATTAGTCGTAAACTGCACATTCATTCATCTCCCCGCATCTTTTTCATCTTCATTCTGTAACTACCGGCGTTTTCTCAGCCCACAAGCAGCGCCGCAATACTCGCTTCTCCTTTTTCCATTCCAGTGCCCCCCTCTCCCCCTCTTCTCCTCCTCCTCGGGTGTCTCGGAGCATCGCGCGCGAGAGGCGTGTTGTGCAGCCCTCGAGCGCGCGTGATCCGACTTTTCTCCTGCATTACGTGGCCGCAACACGCATGTCGCGTGCTCTTTCTTTCTCGCCGAGACTTACGAAGGTATCGGCTTCATTAACAAAGGCCGACTGACTCGGTCGCATGCTATCATACACGTGTGTACACATTCGTTTTCCTTTCTTCCGAGGGGCCCTTTCTTCTCTCTCTCTCTCCCTCTCTCTCTCGTGGAGATTTGCCTGAAGCCCCTTTAGGCACTTTTCTAACTGCTCCCCGTCAGAATGCCTTGGAATGACTTACCCGCCGTACGAGTTCTAAAAATTTGTGCTTGTTGCGATTGGCCGGGTATACGTTGGTGTGTGCGAGGAATACTTCTTGACTCGAGAGGAGAGAAATAAAATCGCTGGATAATTGCATTATTTTTTTAATGTCGCTGTGAAAAAATTAAATTAAACTTTTTGATTGGTTTAAATTTTAATGTTAATTAAAAATTTTTTTTTAGATTTAGATAAGTTAAATATATGGTTAATTTACGATTAAAGGAAATTTATTTTGTAAAATAAAATAATGTCACTTTATGAAAATTATTAAATTTCTTTATTTTCGTTTGATAACAATTGCGTTTATTCTTATTTTGACTTCATTGTCTAAAAGGAGGGGTTTTTCATAGCTTTGGATACATTTTGTTGAGTAAATTTTTTATGAAACCATACTTTGCATTAAGATTTATTTTGCAAATATATAATATAAAAAAAAAAAACGTATTTCAACAAAGATAAGAAAATGAGTCAAACCATTTTCAATATTTCATGAATATTATAATATTAAAGATTACAAAATGCACTATAATTTTGGTCAGATTAACAAAAATGATGGACTCGTAATCTATATAAAGGAGAATATTGCACACACTACTGAAACAACTGAAATTGGCAGACTTAAATTGTTAAACACTATTATTACACTGAACAATAATAAATATCTCGAAATAACTTCGTTATATAGATCACATGGCTTAAGTTGTACTGAATTCAATCTGAACTTAAAAAATTATTTGCATCAAAAAAATAACACAAAAAATCATATTATAATTGGAGACTTCAATATAAATATAAATGATTATATTTCAATAAGTAACAACTTCATCAATAATATCTTGGAAAAAGGATTTCTACCAAGTTTCACAAAAACTACTAGACCCTCAAATAATTACACAGGTGAAGGATCTTGTATAGATAATATCTTCATAAGAATAAATTCAATAAATACAAAAGCTCTTAAACTTTTGGTCCACATAACTGATCACTACCAGTTATTTCTAGAATTAAGAAATAAAAAACTCTTTCCAAAGAACTGCGGCACAAAACAGAACATGTATTATTATAATTATAAAAAATCAATAAATTCTACGAAAGAAATAAACTGGAACAACTACGAAAACAAATGATCCTAATTTATAATAAACTTCATGATAAAAGATATCCAATCGTGCATAGGAAATGCTAAATATACCAAACCGAAAAAAAGTAACTCTAAAAAAAGTCCTAGAAAAGACTGGATAACATGTGCAATAGTAAATTCATGTAACACAAAAGAAAAATTATATAATAAACTAAAGCAAACGTCGAATAATCATGAGCTAAAAAATAAGTACAAAACTTTTTGCAAAATCTTAAATAATGTTATCAATGCAGCCAAAACCAAATATGACAAATTATTAATAGAAAAAAATAGTAAAGATCCCTGAAAACTCTGAGCCTACATTAATAACAAAATAGGAAGGAACAAAAACAAAAATGATAATACAATTAAGCAAATTAAGAATGAATCTAACAATATAATTAAAAACAAAATTGAAATAGAGAATACTATGAACTATTGTAAGTTAGGAGAGACACTAAGTAATAGAATTATAACTCCAAATAAGGAAATAGAACTACCGAAGAGTAACCCTAATACACTATTCATCAATCCTACAAATAAATACGACATAATAAAAAAACGATAGACAACTTAAAATTAAAAAAGGTGGTTTTGATTAACATTAATGCAAAAATGTTAAAAGTTATGGCACATAACATAGCTAATACTTTAGCTTATGCTTTTAAGCTTTGCATAGAGAAGTTAATATGGCCAAGTAAACTAAAGTCAGCTGAAGCTTTGCCGATATACAAAATAGGTAGCAAAAGTGAAATGACTAATTACAGACCTATATGCTTAATTTCTAATATAACAAAAATTTTAGAATAAACATAATATAATTAGTAAGAACCAATTTGGATTTATTAAGAATGTAGGAACAAAAGATGCTCTAAATTTTATAACTAAAATTATATATGAAAAACTAGACCAAAGTAAACCTATTGCCATCATCTTTCTATTAGACTCATTGAAAGTTATTTAAATAATAGAAAACGAATAGAATAGGCTCGCAAACTAGTGATTCTGAAATCATTAACACAGGAGTACCACAAGGAACTATCCTAGGACCCTTACTTTTTATTCTATATGTAAATGGCTTACTAACAAGTATGCCTAAGAATACAATCTTATCTTATAAAATATAATGAACAAGCGCCTCGAATATTTATCAATTATGGCTTAGACTCAACATATCAACCTTAAATACACAGTAAACAGTATATATAACTTTCGGAAATTACTGTGATAGCGTACCAAACGACATTGAAATAAGAATTAATAATGAATTGCTTAGTAGAGTGCACAGTGTTAAGTATTTTGGTATTATCTTTCATGCTAACATGAGTAAAATTTAAAAAATCATGTATATTCCTGCATTAAATACAATTTACTACGGCCTCTTTCATAGTGTGATTAGCTATGGCATAATCGCATGGTGCTTATCAAAACGAACTACAAATACTACAAACAGTAAAAACCAGAATTGTAAAAATAATAAATAAAAATACCTTTCAAACAAATATACCTTTAAATCTAAAACAACTTTTTGCATGTGAAAGCCTACGATACAACTCAAGAATATCAAACAGCAATATTCAAATTCATCAAGTATAACTAAACGAAAACTAATAATTCCACCAAATTACGACAAAAGAATAAGCACTACGAGCAGCTATATTAAAGCTATCAACATCTTCAATAAATTACCAAATGAATAACAATATATAACTCTAGATCTATGGAAAAAATCAGATAATAAATTAAAAGACTGACTGAGCAAAAATGATTGAGTCAAATTATCTAGAATAAAAATATAGAATTTTTAAGAAATTAAAATGACATATTACAGATTAATAGAATCTTTAAGTAATCTTTAGTAAACTACTTATTAGTGGTATACAAAAAATACAAAAAATAGAATCTATTTGAATAGTCTTAATATAGAATTCATAATAATAAAATTGTTATATTTATATAAATATTATATCACTGTTAATTAACTAAACACAAATTATGTACATTAAAAGAGTTGGGTAAAAGTTGTACGGCCTTTATTTGCCTAACGTGGTGCGAGTGAGATAGCGAGTGTGGGCTATGTATGGAAGTCCGATGTGGCCATATATTAGCATGAAAGGATGTGTGGATGTACGGCTGGAAGTTATTACTGTTATAGTAAAACTAAACCAGTTTTTTGTTGTTAATCCGGACCTGCGAACAGATAGTTATCTCCCTCTGCAGGATTTGGGACGGTATAGTGTGTTATTATGTTTATAATTATACTCTGCATTGACCGACAAATGTTATATTCTATTTCTAACTCTGGTGAATAAATAAATAACAAAATACTCAAATAAGCAGAATAATCAATACTATAAATACAATTCTGGCAATACACATAAAACATATGTTCATGTAAATGTATTCTGTGTATAATAATACTCCGCAGATCATGAACTAGATTTCAGAAATACTGTATGCTCTGAAGGATATATAACCTACTATTACATTCATGGAAGAAATATACTCATTTAAAAATGAAAGTAAAAGCAGTTAAGTTTTTGTTTAAAGTTGTTAAATTGAATCTTTTAATTTATACAACTGAATATATACAGGTAAACTAGACGTTTTGTGAAATCTCAAAATTGTATTAATTAATTGTAAATTTCATTAATAAACCTTATTCAGTTTTTAACATTTCAAAGAATCACTTGGTCAAGTATGTATATACTTCAGCTCTATTTAATCTTAACATTATGTTTGTTCAATTAATTCGAAAACTTTAAACCTTTTTAAATTAGCAAACTATCTCAACAGCTAAGAGCGCTTTTTCTGCCTTCATCAATGCAATGAATTAGCACTTAAAATAGCTAGGCAATATTTTTTAGCTTCTTTCTAGTTTATAATATTTACTTATTATTATAAATCAATCTATTGTACATCATACTTACTTTCACATTACGGATTTGGTACGGAATCCGGAAACGATTGCATTTTTTTCAGCGAAACAATAACTTCCCGCATAAATAGCGACGAACTCAATTAAACAAAAGATGCAAAGAACTTCAGGCCACGCAGGAGTAAAGTTTCTCGTCGCGGCTCGTTGAATGAAATTACAGTTTTTTGTCAAACCGATTCGGTGTCGCTCCTTTTGCGGCTCACGTGGCGAGAAGCATTATTATCCCGTCCGATGCATAATTACCATTGTAAATGTCGCGCGATACAAAAGCTGTTATTCCTTTGACGCTTTGACTTTCCTGGCGAGACGCACAAAGGGCTTGTGCCTTTCAATGCGCATCATGGGTTTTCAAATTCAGGGAAGAAAAGATAAATTTACGCTTTTTCGAGTGTACTTAAGCTGTGGATTTTGTACATAATACTGTTGCGGTTAAGGAAAGTCTTTTTTTAAATGTTGGCTGTCAGTGGTAAATTGGAAACAAACTATTAATTTTAAATGATATAAAAAAATTTGATATTTATGAAGTACATGTACAAATTATACTATTACATAAGCAGATTTGTAAAAAAATTTTTAATTATTTTTAACATTACCACTTTTTATTGTAAAAAAATATTAAATGTACGAATTTAGATGAAAAGCAAAAAGTTTGTGAAGCCATTGACAGTTGATTCTGGATATAACTTAACAAAAAAGTGACCTTGTATATAAAGTTATCTATGCTTCTAAATTACTACTAACATCTGCATATAAAGATCATATTTACCTATAAATTATTCATGCAATGCAATAAATATTACGTTTCCAAAAGTAGTTCATAATTATAAATTCATGCATTCTCAGAAAATACTAATCTTTAACCTTATAAAAATCACAGTTTAAGGTAATTTATAACTTTTCAATTACTTTAAAGAGAAAATATTTCGATATAAAAAAAATGTAAAAATATTTTCAAATTTCTCAAAATGTTTAAATGGTTTCTTAATCTGTAAAAGTGAATGTAAAGAAGTAAAGTGGAATATTAAGTGCAACAGCTGGTTAATTGTTTTATTAGATGCAGTAAAACAACATTCATTATAATCTATCGCGTGAGGCTAAACACTTTTTAGGTAATAGAATCTTAAAAAAATGGTTTCTTCAACAAGTACCAGTTCTCATTTTTGTCAGAGCAAATACTTGCCCACGACGATGCAATACGATAAGGTCCACAAGCGCGTGGATTAAATTCCGTTTTTTCTTTCTCTTTTTATTTCCTTTTTGAAATGCTCGTATTACAAGTCTCGGCTTATGTATACAGGCCTTTTAGGCGATCCGTTGATTGATTACGTAGCAGTTAAAAAATGCCTTATGGTCACTTCTGAAAGTCGATAATTTATCGAATTATTGACGGGAATTATTTCATTATCGCTCAGCTACCGTGAAGTGACTCAATTACAGAAAATGCGAAAATAACCTTTCATTTACCAAAGGCAAACGCTTTTTGTTATGAATGCACTGATGAGCTGTGATGGTGACTCATTCAATAATGGGCAGTTAACTCAGTTCGTAATAACTGAAAGGTTGATTAATGTAAACTGTTAGAAAAGTTTTGAAATCTAATGCACATTTAAGATAACATTATGAAATGATTTTAATATGAAGTTTATAAATGAATATTCAAAGTATTTCTCCGATAATTCTAAGATTAGCACTGACATCTTGTTTTCCAAAACCAATCTATAAACAAAATTTCAATAAAATATAGGCTATTAATTAAAATTAATGGAAAAGTATATGAATTTCCCTTGTATTTCTTAATTTGAATTGAAATGTAAGTTAAATTCTCTTTAAATATTATTTTTAATGTACTTTTAAATATGTACATTAATAAGACATTTATGTCCTGCTTCTTAACTGAAATTACTTCTTCTGAGGAAGGAGTGGGGAAGCCTTGGGTGCTTGTGGGGGCTCGCTCGACTGTTCGCTATCTTGTTGTACTCTGTTACAAATAAATATCTATCTATCTACACTGTTAAAAAAGCATGAATTTTAATGCATCTACTGGAAGCTTATTTCCAGGACAATGTATTAAATTCAATTTATTTGCATTGAATTTCGAGCATGTACCATTAAAATTAATGTGAAATTAATGAAAATATATATTAATTTTAATGTACAATTCATTAAATTCAATGTAAATACATTAAATGTAATGCATTGTCCTGGAAATAAACTTCCAGTAAATGCATTAAAATTCATGCTTTTTTTAACAGTGTATCTATCTATGTAGGTGGTGTAGCGTGGGTTTTGCTTTGCTCTCTAGCGAACTAGTCGAGGCTCGGAGATATAGGTAGCCGGTTAGAGTGCCGGAAATGTCTGGGGCGAGGGTTGTTGGTGGTCAACCCCACTGGCGACTCTTTGATGGACAACATCTAGACAAAACGCTTGATTCCCTTCGGCCTCACACAGTATTATTAATTTTAATAATAATACTTGATTAATAATTCACACATTTCTGAAATCTTCAATACAGCACTAATTTTTATATTGACAGATTTTCTTGATTTTTTTCAAAAATATTATTTGAAAAAAATCAATGACAATTTGTAATCGAAACGCGAAATACATTTCTTAAGTTTAATAAAAAATTTTAATACTGATTGATGCAGATACCTTAATTTTAAGTTGGAGGTACCTTAATTTTAAGAAATTGCCTTTAGCTAAATTGTAATGCATGTATTTGAAATTTAATATAATATTTGAAAATGGCTTCAAATGCGCGTTTGAAACTTCAAACACGGTTTTGTAAGAAAACTTCAAACACATTTCCATTAATTTGGGTACAGGATTTTTAACAGTGTATACCAAGTTTCTAATATTTTAGAATCTTAAATATTTGAAGTTTCTATAACGTATTCATTAATGATTAGTTTAAAATTAACATAAAAATGTATTATTGACACAACATACCTCTCGCTAAGCTTGCTCTTCGTGAAGCTGCAATGTGTACTAAAAATTCATATATAAAATGATAATTGTAATTTTTCAGTTACAGCTGCAGCTTCAGCAGTATCAGTACCAGCACCAACACTATTAGTATTTTTATTTAATTTTGAAGTTTCAGCTTCAATCTCATATGCTTTTTCTGAAAACGAAAACAATTTTTTTTAATATTTGGAATAAATTTTGTTAGAAAAAATAAAAGAAATTTATTAGAAGTTGTAAAAAATATATTAACAGCATACAAATGTTAATTATAAGTATTTACCTTTTAGTTAAAAAAATATTAAAACAAAATAAACAATATTTCTTTAATTAATAATAAAAATAATAATAATAATTTAATTAATAAAAGTTTGCAGCTTACGATATAATTTTAATTACATTTTCATTGTTGTCATCAACAGCATTTATTTTTTCATATAAAGATTCTATTGATAATTGGATTTGTTCAATTACAAGTACAAGAGCACCAGCAAAATCACAAGCATCATCCTCATTAGCATTATTTGATAAGGCTCACGTTTCAAATTCAACATCATCGTTTTTGTTCCTTCAAGAATAAAATTATGTTTAATTATTGAAAATAAAATTTTGAAGAAAAATCTTACAAAATGTAAGCAAATTATTAAAATTAATAAGAATAAAAATAAAAATTTACCTTTCACACATCTTTTTAGAAATTTCAGCATTTATAGCATAATATTTAGAGCTTCTAAATGATGGTGTTGTAGATTTTGATTCAAAATCCGCAGCTGATGATTATGATGAAGTTTCTTTGAATATAGAAACTTTATTGAAATTTACTTTTTTTAAGTTATTTTCAATTTCTAAATCATTATTTGTGATGTCTCCGTCATTTTTCCTGAAACAATGATTGTATTTAAATAAACAATTATGAATTATTTAAAGAATAATATTATTTTTATTAAACATTTTATAATTACAATTGAATCGATGTTGAATGTATAAGACGTGATGATGTCAAATTATAATTACTTGTTTCATTACTTTTTTCATCTGTTAATTCGTCAGATTCATATTGAGAATAAGTTTTTAAAATATCATGTTCAAACACCTGAAAATTGAGAGAAACCTACCCCCTGGAGTCTTTCATCTAGTTTTCGATGTAAATTGAGATGGAATCAAGGTAAATGTGGGTAAGTTAACCTCTTAATCGGTAACGAAATCCACTAGAAAATTTTCAATGCAAATATCAAAGATATGTATTATTGTACTTGCCAATCATCTGCCAAATATTTGGATGCTTCCCCATTTTTTTTTTGGTGACGTGCATATTAAAATTTTCGCTTGTGTTATTTGTTCGGATAGGCTTGTTATGCACTGATAACACTTCAGCGAGAGGCACCCAAAATGATCTTGAAATTTGGAAGAATATGTAAACTCCATTTCATAATTCTACTTTTTTCATAAAAAAATAAATAAAATTAATGAATTACCTTAAGTACTTGCCGAACATTTGTAATTTTTCGCCATCGTTTGATGTTGCTAGGCGATCTATGAAAACAGTAAGGTGCATAGCACCTTTACCTATCTGGTTTGCCAGGAGGTACGCTAGAGCATAAGCACACTCCAATATATGTTCACACTCAGCATTGATATTAAACTTTTCCCATTTCTTTGCGAGTGCCTGTAATAATAATTACATTTTATTGTGTCAGAAGATAGTATAATTGATTTAGACAAAATATCTAAATTCTTTTTATATTATTTTAATTTAATTAAACTATTTTAAATACTCAAACTCAAAAAATCAATCTTTAAAATTCGAACTTTTGTTCTTATTTTAAGAGAGAAATAATAAAAATTAATCTGAGTATTACTTGTTTGTAATGAAAAGAGTATCCCGAGATCCTCGCATTTGGGAAGGTCTTCTTGGCACAATTAACTTGTACCCGCTCCAAATCGCTCATTACAGACTCGATGTTGTTTCTCAAATCTGGAACAATGTCCAGAATAAATTTCCACATGGAATCGTAGGTAACACCACTGTAACAGTCTTAAAAAAGCGTTTTTTGGTAATATTTTTGATACAGATGGGAAGCTAATAGAATAAAATAATTTAGGGAAGTTATTAACTATACACGGTGTCTCAGAACCATCGTATAATCTCCAATCCAATGGATAGAGGGGGAAATTTTGAGACATACGTCTATCCTTAATTTTTAGATCCGGTGGTTAGATCCAGAGATATAATCAATTGAAAATTGGAGAATTCGACGAATAAGCGCGCGGCTACCGAAGACGACGGCAAGCGCTCCCCACTTGGCGCTC
>JAWWEM010026491.1:0-17882 GCA_035582935.1 Ormyrus thymus | reverse complement strand
TGATGCCTTTCCCAGCTCACGATTGGCTAGCCCCTTCGAAGCCACCGCCGATCTCGAGCGGTTTCAGCTGAAGCGCCTGCGCTCGACTCCTACGCGGAAGCAGCGCTCGCGAGCCAGCTATCCGGAGAAAAGTCGGAGACAAAACAAAAAAAAAAAAAAGAGGAAGGTTAACTCCGGGAAGTTATCTTCCTCGCGGACATCAGACTTTAATATATTATACATGAATATACGAGTCTTAAGAACAAATTTCAAACACCTTGTGTTTATTGAAATGCTCAGTACAAAACCAGACATAATTGTATGTTCTAAATCCTGGTACCTTGAATATTATGAATTTCATAACATTCCAAATTACAAAATTTATTATAATCATAGTAGAGTCAATAAAGTGGATGAAGTTATTATATATGTTAATAACAATATAAGAAAAAGCACTAATACAGAAGTAATAAATAATGTTACATTCTTGAAGACAATAGTAACTACTAGTGATAATAAAATTATTACATTAACGTCGTTATATAGAAGTCATGATATTGACAAAATGGATTTTGTAAACTCTGTGAATAGCTATACAAAAAGGAATAAGCAATTGAAGAATCACCTTGTTATTGGTGATTTTAATATAGACATCAAAAGTGATGATATGGATTCAAATATATTTTTAAATAATATTATGGAATCAGGTTTCCTTCCGCTATTCACGGGAATTACAAGACCTAACCACAATAATTTATCTTTAGGTTCGTGTATTAACAATATATTTCTAAAAGCTAGGGATATAAAAGCAAAAGCATATAAACTTACGAATTGTCTCACAGATCACTACCCACTATATGTTTCATTATCGGTCGTTAAACATCATGAGAAGCAAACTACTAATACTTCATTTATTGATTATAGTAGGATGAATATTGAGTGTAAAAAAGTAGATTGGGATCTAGTTAATAATATTAATGATCCAGAACAAGCACTAGATCAATTGATTAAGTATATACAAAATATAGTTTTAGCATCTACTGTAACGAACGTTACATTCCTCTCTCTCAGCTAGCCTTTAGAATTATATTATTCTTCTCAAATTGTTTCTCTAATCAATGTTAGATTCTTACAGGTGCTGAGAAGAGCAGACGACGCGGAGGGGTAAGAGAGAGAGAGAGAGAGAGGTAGAGAGAGAGCGGTGTCGCGAGAGCGCGATGTCGCATTTAGGCAGATTGCCTCGCGCCTTCACCCCGAGCGTACCGAACTTTTTGTGTGCCCCGAACGAGAGTCGTCCGTGTACGAGAGACTCTGGGATTGTGGCAGCGAGCACGCCCCGTCCTGCGCCAAGCAACCCCCCGGAGTGGCAACGAGCGACCCTCACCGTGTCGTCGCACTTTACTTGTAAGTGCCCGCTCTGGGCAGGTTTTGATTTGTTTTTTCTCTCTCTCTCTCAATCCTCTCGCGCCGTGCCGCTCGCCTTTGTTCTTTAATAAACCACGTCTTCTATTTTAATTACGTGTTGCTTTATTCTTGCGTTAGTTTCCCCGCGATTCACGTTTTCAGCTACGCAGCAGCAGTGTCGACAAGCGGAGGAGCCAGCGAGTACGCGAGACAAGAGTGACACCACCACGTTGTCGAGAGTCTTCGGCTCTCGATTAAAGTCATCCCGCGTGTTTGATTTTTATTGCATTGTGCATCTCTCTTACGCTTGGGAGCTTTAACTTTTGTTTATTAAATTTATGCAACGGCTGAACTAGCCGGCCGTTACACTACAAAATATAAAAAAAATAAGAAAAAACTGCAACAAGCCCATGGATAACAAAAGGTATAATACAATCTTGTAAACACAAAGAAAACTTACACAATAAACTAAAAGGCAACCCAAGCGATGTGATACTAGTAATAAGATATAAAAATTATGTAAAAACCCTAAATAAGGTAATTGCTTGCGCTAAATATGATTATGAAGTAAAAGTAGTTCGTAAAATCCATTCAAATAGTAAAAAGTTATGGAATTTCAATAAGAAAAAACTTCATAAAAACATTGACACAAACGAGTATTGATTATATAGAAGAAAACGGCGAAAAAAAATCAAATCCAAATAGCATAGCAAATAGTTTCAATAATTTCTTCAGTACCATTGGTCCAGAATTAACAAATAAGATTAATATACCGAATAATGCTCATTATAAGGAGCCTAACTCTAATAGTCGAACAATCTTTATAAAACCAACTAATACTTTTGAAATTGAAAATGTATTATCTGCCATGGGCAATAAAGCTGGTGGAGTCGATGGTATTAGTGTTAAAATACTCAAGTCGGTAGCAAGCTATCTTATAAAACCTCTAGTCTATATTTTTAATTTGTGTACTGTCAAAGATATATGGCCTAAATCTTTAAAACCTGCTGAAGTAGTACCCATCCACAAATCAAGTAGTAAACATCTTCCTACAAATTACAGACCGATATCAAATATCAAATATTGCTAAATTACTAGAAAAAATTATACATGAGAGATTCATAAATTTCTTTAATGAATGTAAAATCTTATCACACAACCAATTTGGTTTTAGAAAGAATAGAGGTACTAAGGAAGCTTTAGCATTTATATCTTTATAACTTTAACAAAAGTTTACCTACAATTGCAACTTTCCTTGATTTAGCCAAGGCTTCTGATACCGTTAATCATAGAAAATTACTTGACAAATTGGAAAAGTATGGCATAAGGGGTACAGCTCATAGTTTAATAAAAATTATCTTACTAATCGGGAACAATTAGTCAAAATTGGCGATTACAAGAGTAACAATCTTCCAATAAGTATGGGTGTTCCGCAAGGAACTGTTTTTGAACTTTTGTTATTTATTATCTACATAAACGACCTCTTAAGTATAGTTCCAGAAAACTGTATTGTGTCATACGCTGATGACATAATTATTCTTAGTTCTGAGAGTACCTGGCAAAAGATCGAAGAAAAAATGAACAAATATCTACTAGAAGTTAATTCTTGGATTGCGTTAAATGAATTATCGTTGAATGTAATAAAAACTGTCTATATGGCTTTTGGTATTTTTTGTAATAGCGTGTCGCTAAATCTAAATATTTATATTAATAATAAGAAAATTAAAAGAGTCTATGAAACCAAATATCTAGAAGTAATTTTTGACTCACATGTAAAATGGGACAAGCACATAACTTATGTAGTAAGCAAAACAAAGTATTTACTTTTTATATTTGCAAAACTTGTAAAAATCATGAGTACGAAATCTTTAATGACTGTGTACTATGCATTTTTTCACAGCATAGCTAACTATGATAGCATAGCTTGGGGTGGAGCTTACAATAATGTACTAAGCTTATTAGAATCTTTGCAACGGAGAATACTTATAATTATTTTAAAGAATAATCGAGTAACAGTCATGCCTTTAAAAATCAAAGAATCTTTCGACATTGAATGTTTATTAAATCATTACAAAGAATTGCAAAACAGATATAATGACTCAAGTAGTATTACAAGAAATAAAAAACTGAATTTGCATAAAGTACATAAATCTATTAATTTTAAGAATAGTGAATGGGTAGCAACTAAACTTTTTAATGTACTACCCAATGAATTGAAAATATTGAATTTGAAAAACGTACAAATAATTATAAAAGGGTAAGGCCAAATGAGGTCCAATTTATTAATTAGTTTTTATATTAAGTAGTTTTTCAGAATATCCGGACCTATGTACAGGTAACCCTGATTACCTCTATAGGATGGTGGTTATGTCGATCATATTTTGTATAATTGATGTTATCTGTCATGTACGTATTTATACTCTGGTTTAATAAATAAATAAATGAAAATATAAATATCAAAAGTGTAATTTCCATAAAAATATTTCAATATACATTATTTTAATCTTCAAACAGTATATTATGTTATAAGTGTGCAAAGGAGCTGTACCTGTAACTGTAGTTTTTCTAAACATGCAAAGTTCCATTTATTTACTTTGCAAACCCTCCTGAATAGGGACGGAATGCTAGCATTGAAATAAGTGCTCAAAATCGAATTTTGCGCACTGTTTAGAAAAATAACTTTGCAGATACATGCGGGCCCGTCTAAGCAATTGTGAAAGAGATTTTTTTATAATTCAAAATGACTATTAAATTAACAAAACAATTATATTTTAAATAGATCATTCAAAACTTTGTAGTATACTTATATCATACTCTCACACGATTTCTCTGTGCAATTGCATATTATGTAATTGTTTTTTAAAAACGATAAGAAGAGAAATAACAAATAATCGTGAAATAACTACAAGCTATAAAAAAAATTAATATTTTAATATTTTCAATTGAATATTCTAACTATTCTGTTCAAGTACTCAATAAATTAATTATATTACTAAAATAAAAATCCAATTTATACGAAACAATTCATGTAGTTGTGGACAATAGAAAAAGAACTGTAAAAATTTGCTTAAAAGTTTAAGAAAATTTTTCTATAGACAATGTGTAGGTCTGCATAGAATACCTTGCGACGACAAAATACCGTCTACGCACCCAGCTACGCATTACAAGGACGATGCGCATGAAATTTGGAAATGTTCCTATAGACGATGTCTAGGTGTCCAAAAACACCGTCAGGACGACGGGCCATCTTCTACAAAGCGACCCATCTGGAGTCCAGTAAATGGGCTGAAAATCGAAAAATGTTTCTATTGGCGATGTCTAGGTGTCCAAGAACACCGTCAGGACGACGGGCCATCTTCTACAAAGCGACCCATCTGGAGTGCAGTAAATGGACCAAGATTGGAATAGGTTCCTATAGACGATGCCTAGGTGTCCAGGGACATCGTCAAGACGACGAGACATCGTCTACAAAGTCACCCATCTAGCTTACAGTCGATGCGCGGAAAATCGAAAAATGTTTTTACAGGCGATATAATGAAAATATATAAATACTTCTCTGGGCTACGTAGTTATCGGGTACGTGTATTTATGGTTTAAAGATTTATTTATAATCTTTAAGTAATACTTTCCTGGATTACGTGGTTGTGGGAGTAGGTACTTATTTTTCAAAGAATGATTTATCATGTTTAAATAATCCCCCGGGCTACGTGATTGTCGGGCACAAGAGATTATTGTTTAAGGAGGTATGATACCCATTTTCTTCTCTTGAAAGATAGACCTGAAAAATACATAAATTGATTAACAATAAATCCTACTTCTTATAGACTAAAACTATAGTTAATTTGGATTAAATGGGCTCGAACAGAATTCTGTAGGCCCATCTGGTCCAGAGATATTCAACTTTTAAAATTTTTGCTTTGGCATAAACTCCAGAATGAACCGATAGATGAATTGTCCTCTAACAGGGCTTAAAATTTTTAATTTTTATGTCATTTAGGGCTGATGCTATTTATATATACAAATTTTTGAATTTTGTATTTTTAAATTAAGAAAAACTCAGAAAAATTGATGAATTTTCTCAGTTTTCCTTAATTTTTTTGAGTTTTTCTTAATTTAAAAATACTAAATTCAAAAATTTGTATATATAAACAGCATCAGCCCTAAATGACATAAAAATCAAAGATTTGAAGCCCTGTTAGAGGACAATTCATCTATCGGTTCATTCTGGAGTTTATGCCAAACTCCTGAAAACTTAAGTTTTCAGGAGAAGCAATTTAATGTTTTAATAAAAAAATTCGAAAAACTTACCCATCTTTAATTTTACTTTGAAGTCCTTCTGGTTTTATATTATACCTTTAATTTACATACAAATTAAAGAAACATCCTGGCTTCTTCACCTTAAAAATAAAAAGTAATTCTTTTTAGCTTGATAGCTTATAAAATATTGGAACATAAAAAATGTTACCTCTGTTCTTTGATGACCAATAATCACATCACAACAAACTGTAACATCACTTGACTAGATCAACTGCTTGATCCTCGGTCGGTAAATTGTTGACGCCTTCATTTGCATTGGAGTCCAGTATACTGAAAGTCCAGTTCACTTTACTTTGTTTGTAAAATTTAATTTTTGAACAAATTCTTTTCAATCGCTAACGATTTCATGCAAGTATAGCATTCTAAATTGAATATTGTTCATATTTACAAGTAAAAATTATATTAAATATAATCCAATAAATACAAGTGAAAATAATTAGTACTTAGTGATAATAGTGATTTATAAATTATTGAATTTGATGAAAATTTAAGATCATGGAAACAGTAAAAAGATACCGGTAGGACAAAGAAACAGAAAAAGAGGGTACTCTTCCAAGCCTAGAAAAAAGAAAGCTTGGAAAAAAGGCAAAGTTATTAACAAGAATAAAGCAAGTACATCTTATAAAAAGCTTCACGGACAACAGTATCCAGCAACCAGCTACAATGGATACAGAATATTTGACTTGGACCTATTAGCAAAAATGATTACAGACACTACCTGCTGTAAATTATGTACAGGTGACATAATTTTAAGTGAAAAATCAAAATCAGGACTCGGTGGAATATTTATTGAAATGCTTGAATTGTCAATTTGAGTAAAATTTTGCCAATTGTAGTAAAAGAAGAAATTTATATGAACTCAACCAGAGATCAGTACTTGCTGCTCGTATGAGTGTCAATGGACTAAGCGGATTAGAAACATTTTGTGGCATTATGGATCTACCAGCTCAAAATTGAAAGTTTATGTTGCTTTTTCTTCTTTATTTACAGCAAAGAGATTGAAAATAACCTCACACGCGACGATGCAACTGTAAGCCTGTAAGCTACATTAGCAGCCGATAGACATGCGACAACAGCACCGCGGCAACTACGGCCAATGAGGCGACATAGAGTGCCAAATTTAAAAATATAAATTAAAATAAAATTTGATTTTAAATTATAAAATGTTTAAATTATTTTTTGAAAAATATACGCTTTTAAAAATATATTATTATTATTTATTCATAGTTATACAAAATTTAAATAATAAAATTTAATAATTGACAATTTTGATTATAACTTTGTAAATGTTTATTATTTTTGCATAAAATGTATTATTATAAAGATCATAATATATACTTTTAAAATATGTAAAAAAAAATTTTCGATTTTTGGAAATTTTTTCAGTATCATACCCCCTTAAAGAATTATTTATAACTATGAAATATTCCCCGGGATGTGAGGTCATTGGGTTTATATATTTATTGTTCAAATGTATATTTTCAATTATTAAGTACTCCTCCGAGTTATGTGGTTGATGGGTGTGCGTAATTATTGTGTAGAGAATTATTTATAATTTGAAGACGGAAGAATGATAATAAGAATGATATTGCAGTTTATGCGAATTGAAATTATATTGCGCGTATGCGTGAATTAGGATGATGTTGTTCTACTTGCGAGTTAGAATTATATTAAACTCATGCGCGAGTTGGAATCACTGTTTTGAAACGTCAAAATTATATTGCATTGCTCTTTTGTTGCAATCATATTGCCGGGAAAAAAGAGATAGAATTTTATTGCTTGATTTTTTGAGATAGAATCTTATTGCCCGGTTTTTTGAGTTAGCGTTATACTGCCTAAATATTTGAGTTAGTATCTTCACGATTTGTCGTATGAGATAGCATCATATGAATAGGAGGCGTCAAAATATTTTTGTAAATTTTATTTACATTTTTATTTTATATATAATCTGTTAAAACTAACACAATACTGATAAATAACATTATTATAAATAACGTTAATTCATATTAAATCCAAGTTGTAATATGTAAATAAAACTACTTACACGTTAATTAAAATAAAAAGAGCGACTTTAAGTAATTATTTGTTTTACATTTGTTTCACACTATTATTTTATAAATATTTACTAATTCTACGTTTATTATTATTTTATTAAAATGATTGACAAGTGTGAAAAAAACTGGAAAGATTATATTTAATGCTAATAAAACATTTTCCTCTTAAAGTTATGTTATTTTATAAGAACTATCATCCTTTAATTAATAAGTAAAATTTCATTTTTATTTCATATATAATCTGTTAAAATTAATGCAATACTTACTGTTAAAAATGGAGATACATCTCCGGACATTTTCAGTTTGTTTAAAGGTAATGCGCGCAAAAGATTATTTAGTTTTAGATTATTATAAAGAAATAAGATTGTTTTATTTAAAAATTATGCATTAGCGAGTAAGAGGAAGAATCTCCTCTCGTTTATTTTGTTCTTCGCGCACTTCAGTAAGTAAGAGCCGATGGAAATTTTCATGGCCCGATATTAGTTTGTTTAGCCTTAGCTTAGGTGAGCGCAATTTGTTTATTCTACGAAAATCTCGACGCGTAAACATTACACGTAATTACTCAGGAAAAATTTCTTCCCAGATTTGTTTATTTACTTTTAAAAAATAAATTGAAGCGTTTAGTTTATTGAAATAATATTGAAAATTATAAATAATGAAAATTAAAATAGACTTTTAAAGGGTCGGGATTTTAAATAGCAGTTTTTTAAAAGAAGATAAACAAAAGATTCGCGAATATTTACACGCGCGCGAGCGGGCGGGCCCCAGCTATTTAAAAGAGGCTATTAACGCAATTATTTCATTAAATGATTTTCGGCAAATCTAAACGCCAGTGAGTGTAAACTCTTTGTTTTCAGCTTTGCCTTTGAAAATAAAAAGAAAAGGGAAAAGCCGAATAATCTAAACTTAAATAATAATATAAATGATAGAGGGCTCGCGGGCGACTCGTACGAGCGTGATTCGCTGTGGATATCACGTCTGTTTGGCCCCAGCTCGAGGTAATTCCGTGTTCCTCAAGGCTGTCAGACCCACGGCGAGATTTGTCTCGAGATGGGTCCTGCGTGTACGGGGAAATCCTTGGATGGAACCGAGACCGTTCAGGCCACGAGGAATGCAGCGAGCAGCTCCAAATCATAAAAACATAATAATAATAAAATAAATGTATTTTGGGAAAATTCCCATTTCTTTCTTTCGGCCTTCCCCTTCGCTTGTTTCCAGGTAGAAGTTTCCATGAAAGCGAGGCTGGTATGCGATGACGCGGCAGGGCTCGAGCCGAGCGGCAGCCCAGCGGCGCCTCAGCAAGCGGTGCTCGAATCGACAGCGCACAAGCGGAGCCGGGAGGCGGCCCAGCGGCGCCTGAGTGAGCGGTGCTCGAGCCGGCGCGGCTCGAGCCGTTAAAAAGGGCGAGCGCGGAGCGAAGCAGCTCACTTCTGTTTTGTAAAAGCTTCCATCAAGAAGAAAAATAAAGGAATATTTCGAAAGCAAAACAAAAAAAAGGCAATTATTTTCTCTGGCCCTATCCTCAATAGATAGCTTAAATTATTTTCAAATGAAATTATCCGCGTTTCCGAAAATTTTTGATTTGCCGGCTAGCAGCAAAAAAGGCTATTTCCCACATTTTTTAACACGTTGGAAAATCAATCTTACGTTGGACCTTTACCGGATGCGCAATTTTACGGGCCCGATACGATAAGCGAGCGCGAGCGGCAACAATTTTTTACATGGTACAATGAAAATTCCGGCTCGGATTTTAATTTTAAAAAAGAAATTGTAGATTATTGTAATATTGACGATGAAATGTTGCGCCGCGGTTGCTTAGCCTTTAGGAAGATTTTTCTAAAACTTGCCGACGTCGATCCTTTTGTAAACGCGATGACTATAGCCTCGGCTTGTTCTTTCATTTATGGGAAAAAAATTTTAAGCCTAATTAAAAGCCGTCGAATGGCTTTTACACTGCGAGCGTACCGCGGGGCGGGAAATAATATACGCTGGCCGTACGCGTGAGTATAAATTGCCCGAAGAGTATTTGGTAGACGGATATTTACCACCGGAGCCCAACGCAGCAGGATTGAAGGGTGTCGTGTACGAATTTCAAGGCTGTTACATACGCGGTTGTCCAACGCGTTGTACGAAGGGACGCGGTAAAATTATGAAATTTGGATGTAATTTTAATGAGGCCTACGAGAGTACATGCGCTAAAATCGCTAAAATAAGATCGTACGGATACGAGGTACGTGAAATATGGGAGTGCGAATTTGACCGCTTAAAATCGGAATCGCCGGAGATCGCGCGATACATCGCAAACCAACCTCTTATATCGAAAACCGTATTGAATCCTCGAGATGCGTTCTTCGGTGGACGCACGGAAAACATAGTAGCGTCTTACGAGGTTGAAGCAGGGGAAAGAATCAGCTACATAGATATATGTTCGCTGTACCCCTTCATTTGTAAAAGGGGCCAGTTTCCTATCGGTCACCCGCGCGTCTTTGTGGGCACCCAGTGCGCAGAGCTCACCGTTGACAACCCGAGCAATTTGACGGGTGTACAGGGACTCGTCAAATGTAGCGCTTTACCGCCGCGAAATTTATTTTTACCGCTTCTCCCCGTAAAGATGCATAATCGTCTCCTCTTTGCGCTCTGTAAAACTTGCTGCGAGGAATCTCAGCAACATGACTGCGATCACGAGGACCCCCGCGACCGCGAGTTTGAAGGGACGTGGGTGGCGGACGAATTACGGAAAGCGGTCGAAGTAGGTTACACCGTAAGGAAGATTGATGTAATTTGGCAGTACGAGACAACGTGTTTCGACCCGCGTACGGGAGAGGGCGGATTATTTGCCGCTTAAGTCAATCTTTATTTACAAATAAAACAACAAGCCTTCGGTTGGCCGACGGAGTGCGTCGATGAAACGGCCAAAGATCGCTACATCCGAGAATACGAGCGCGATGAAGGCATAAAATTAGAGCTCTCCGAAATCGAGAAAAACGCGGGGTTACGTGCTGTTACCAAACTTTGCTTAAATTCTTTTTGGGGGAAATTCGGGCAGCGCAATAATCTCGCTCAAACAGAGGTTGTAAAAACTACATAAGATTTTCACAACCTCATTGCCGAGCCCGAAAAGGAGATTCTCTCTATATTACCAGTAAACGAGGAAGTTTTGTACGTTCACTGGCAGTACAGAGAGAAAGCTGTAGTAGCATCGCCGAATACAAACGTAGTTATCGCGGCGTATACTACAGCGCAGGCTCGTCTCGCGTTATATTCTTATCTGGAAAAATTCGATCGTCGGGTCTTATATTACGACACTGACTCTTGTATATTTGACAGTCGAGAACAAGACGCGTACAAACCGCCACCCGGGAGTTTACTCGGTGATATGACGAATGAATTAAAATCATACGGACCTGACGCCTACATCGAAAGCTTTATATCGGGAGGCCCAAAATTTTACGATTATCGAGGACGTGTTCCTTTCACGGGTGAAACGTTCGAAAGCTGTAAAGTAAAGGGTATCTTGCTCAATTATGCAAACTCGTTAAAAATTAATTCCGATAGCATAAAACAGCTTATTGAAAATAATTTTAAACGGGTGGGCAATCGTGACGAGAAGGCCTCCTGTATCAAGCTCAATTACAAAGGCATCAGGCGAGTAGATTTTCGCACCATCGTCACGCGCGAAGAACCGAAAACGTGTAGCGTCGTTTCAGAGAAGCGGAGATATCTGACTCCAACTCTCTCTTTATCTTACGGTTATGTACAGCCCCCACCGCGAAAAAATTAAATTTTATTTGTAAAACAAAAATATATGTAATATATGTAAAATGTAAAATATGTTAAAATGTAAAAATGTAAAATATGTAAAAATGTAAAACATGTAAAAATCTAAAATATGTAAAAAAAAAATATGTGAATATGTATGCAAAATATGTCAAAATGTAGAATATGTAAAAAAAAAATATGTGAATATGTATGCAAAATATGTAAAAATGTAAAATATGTCAATAAATGTTATGTTCTATTACACAAAAAAAATCCTATGAATTTCAGATTTTCTTTCCTCACTTCTCCTTTCACACACACACACACGCACGCACACACGCACGCACACACGCACGCACGCACGCACGCACGCCCGCACGCCCGCACGCACGCACGCACGCACGCACGCGCACACACACACACGTGAGTGCGCGCGTGGGCCTTCTTCAGCATAACCCACCATCACTAATGTGCGACCGAACGCGCTCCCCTCCTCTCTCACTCCCCAACCGTCCCCACCACCAGCTCCGAGCGCCAGCGCAACGCGAGCGAACGCGCTCCCCCTCCTCCCTCTCCGCGACCGTACGCTCAAACCACCTTTCTCCGCGACGGCTCGTACATCTCACCAACCACCGTGGGCCGTGTCTAAAAAAGCTGATTCTGCGGCGCTATAAGCTAATCTTAGTTGCAGGCGTCTCTAATAAGCTGATTCCGCGGCAGTATAAGCTAATCTTAGCCGCGGGCGACTCTAATAAGCTGATTTCCGCCGCGTCTACAAGCTGATCAACACGGTCCTGCGCGCCGCCGCCGTCTCTGACTCGCTGATTGGTGGGAGAGTATAAAATATCTCGCAAATAGTCACATTTTTACCATTCTAAAAATGGATACGCGGTGGAAGCATCCCTTTACATCGTGTGTATGCGGCCTTACAGGTTGCGGAAAAACACAGTTTGTCAAGAGGTTTCTCCGTCAATTGAACGAGATTTGCGACGTAGCTTTCGATCGTATACTATTTTACTCAGAGTGGCAGGTAGCATACGAGACTGAATTTGAAACACCGCATTTACGAATCGAATTTCCCGCAGTCCAGCGACTACTCCAGCGACAATGGCCGGAAAAAACTGCTTATTTAAGACGATTTAATCCGTAAGTCATCAGCCGAGGTAACCCTCGTCTTATTTACAAAGGGCAGTCACCATAAAAATATTAGCGTTATTTTCATAACGCAAAATATTTTTCACAAAGGAAGATCTCAGCGCGACATAAGTTTATATACGAAATATATGGTAATATTTAAAAATCCTACAGATAGATCTCAAATTCAACATCTCGCGCGTCAAGTGTATCCCGAAAATCTGAAGTTTTTGCGAGAAGCCTATCTCGACGCAACAAAAGTGCCCCACTCTTATTTATTCCTCGATCTTTCGCAGGGAGCGGTGGACGATATACGCGTGCGCACGTGCATTTTTCCCGACGATCTTACTCATTATGTGTACGTGCCCAAGCTGCGATAAGTAGGTGGTTATAAAAAGAAGATGTTTTTTTCGATACGACAGTCATTTCAGAGCAATAGATGTGTCAACACGGCGCACCTCGCTCAACGTTTTGCACGGAGTCGTAGAAGTGAAAACTGGGACGAAAAATAAATTAAAGAAACACAAACACGCTCAGCGAAAACTCGTAAACGGAGGTCGCGTTGGCTGGCAAAAAAGAAAAAGGGTACTGATGCCGAGCGGAGGGGCCTTTATTGCGTACTTGTTAGCCCCTATAATAGGCTCACTGATTTCGAGACTGATTGGCGGCCGAGGCGATTAAGCATGGAGAGAGCGCGAAACATGGTACTTGTGCCGGAGGAGCGCGCGCTGCGCGCGTCATCACCGAGCTCTTGCGAGCTCAACTCGACGTAAACACGCGGAGATAATTTATCGAGACTGGACAGCGAGATGCACGAGCTTTTGCACTCGAAAAAGACTTCAGACATTCAGGAAAAATGTTTGAATTACTTGCAAGTTTTGAGACGGTATCTGTTTTTTACAGCCGAAAGAGAGCTCGAGCCGGACGATGTCGTGACAGCTCTCGCGCCTCTCAGCGAGGATGATATCGTGGAAAGCGTGTCAAAAGCTCACGTGACGAAGGCTAGGCTCTTACTTCGACACTGGACAACGACGAATGCGGAAAGATTAAAATGGGACAACAGCGGCGTCGTTACCGTGGACGGAAAGAAAATTGAAGGCTCCGATATCATCGAACTGATAAATAACGTTGTCAAAAACAAGAAAAAAAAGACGATGAAGAGTTACATGTAGGAATGTACGAATTTGCAAAATTTGTTCAAACGTCGGAGGCTCCGAAAAAATTGATTGATAATTTAAACGTTCTAAAAATGGGTCAGAGATTGACTGCTCCTTTAAATACAGCTAAACGCCGTCTAAATAAGGCAGAAGTTTAATGGCATCCGGTAGCAACGAGTTCCTCCGCGGTAACGAGAAGCGCAGCGGTGAAAAAGTGGTTAAAGATGGACATTTAAAAACTAAAACCTTGGAAGAGCAGTACTATGAGCCCGCTCATGAGGCAGGTTACGGTGGGGCGCAAAATCTCATACGTGTTAATAAACGTGGTAAAAATTTGAGCAGCAATAAGGAAAAGAAAAAAAATTTACGACTGGCTAAGTTATCAAGACGCTTATACGTTACACCGACCCGTGACGAGAAAGTTTGCAAGATTGAGTTACAACGTGACAAACATCGACGACTTGTGGAAGTGTGATTTAATGCAATTAACCACGCTGGAAGATTATACGACGGCTACTGCTACTTGTTGGTAGTTGTCGATGTATTGAGTAAATATGCGTGGATCGAGCCGCTGAAAAACAAAAGCGCACAAAACGTAGCCGTCTTGTTTGAGCATATTCTCGAACGCGCGGGTGGGCGTGTTTCCGTTACGCTGCAGTTGGGTAGAGGTAAATAATTTGTCCGTAGCGCTTTTCAAAACGTCTTGAAAAAGCACGATATTACCTTCAGAGTCGCTCGGAACCCAGACGTTAAAGCAGCTATCGTAGACAGGTTGAATAGAACTATACGCGAACGAATTTGGCGTTATTTCACGCATAAAAATACCAAGCGATACATAGATATCGGGCAAACAATTGCTTACAATCATACTCTTGACACGAGCATAAAAATAAAACCAGCTATGGTCACTCTGTACAATGCTTCCAAAGCTCGAGAAAATTTGCTAAAACGAATGCTCGCGCAACGAAGTAAGAGAGTAAGCAGTACCAAAGCTAAATACGGCGTGGGGGACTTCGTTCGAATCAGTCGCACAAAGGGCACTTTGGAGAAAGGTTATGAAAAAAATTACAGCAAGGAAATATTTAAAGTGAAACGCGTGTCCGAGAGACAAAATCTTTACACTTACGTTCTGGAAGATTTAAACGGAGAAATAATTGACGGATTCTTCTACACGAAAAAATTGACTCTCGTAGGGAAAGCGCGGATGAGCGAGGGTTTCAAGATTAAACGCGTGATTCGTAGTAAAGGTCGAGGAGACGACAAACAGCTGCTAGTAAAGTGGCTAGGCTACCCAAACAAGTTTAATTCCTGGAAGAAGGCTAGCGAACTTGAAGTGATTCAGGATGGAAACGATGATTTTTATCTCGTTTTGCCGAGTAACAGCAGCAGTGTTTATTATCCAGACAACACTACGAGCTGTTTCACCACGCATTTACCCCGTGAGATAAGATTACACGGCGATTGGAGCGCCGGACTGGCTGAAGTGCATATTCCTTGTACAGTCACGCACGTTCGACAGTCGGAGGTTCTCGTTAAATTTCTCTACAAGAAACACGCTGTAGAAAGGGAAGCTTCTATACCGGCGAGGATTTATCAAGATATTGACCAGTTGATTGACGAGGTAAATAATGTGGATACGATGTTTGAACATTTTTTAATCGAGCGATCAGAGGATGAAAAGGGGTATTATGTTTGGCAAAAAAATTGCGTCTGTGATGACAAACACACTCTTAAAATGGATGAAAAAATAAGGCTTATATTCGGCTTCGAGGAAGATGTAAGGAGCAGTGAGGCGTTTATTACGGAAGGGAATAACATCGTTGCTAGAGGAAACAGACCTGCCTCTCTCGTCAGGGCTATTCCAGATCAGATGTTTATCTATACAGATATTTGTAAGCCGTATACAGTCGGCCATACACAAGCTGCTCTTTTACGAATAGTCTCGCTCGACACCTCCAAGTACAAATTTGGTGATGATGTAGTTAGAAACTTTGCGCCTATACATTACATTCCGCTGCTGCATCACTCTTTTCAGAGAATCATTATCGATATAAGAAATGCTCACGGTAAGCGCATACCATTCGAATACGGGAGTTTGACGCTAGCGATTCATTTTTAACGTAATTTTTAAATCATGAGTCATTACCTAAAATATTACGAGGATCTAATAGGCGGCGCTGGTTCTGTTAGAAACGTCTTTGTCAGGTCTACGTATCAGCGCGGAAGGGGCGTCGGGGCTTGGCTGGGAGGGCTTTTTCGGCGTATTCTTCCTTACATAGCGTCAGCAGCCTTATTCTCTAAGCGACTCACGCGAGAGAAGTGAGCTTTAAGAAATAAACCAAATTTCATTATCTGCGCATGCGCAAGGACGATGTTTCTCATGTTGCGGCATGGCAAGAGGTAAATACAAATAATAAATTTGCTTTTTGGTGATGAAAATTATTGTACTAATACATATGTAATTATTTTTAGTCATGGAAAAAAATGAGGAAAGACGCTAAGCATCGAAAAGTTAATTTTATGCGTGCTTTCAATAAAACTGGTCACACCGATGCATCTGCAGTATTGAAAAAAGAAGACGAACGAATCTGCAGCATTTTTGGGAACTATGGCTTAGGGCTTCACATTATTCCAGAATCTGGATTTACAAAAAAAAAAAAAAAATATTTCAGGAAAAAATAAAATTCAAAGCAACAAGCGAAACAAGGTACTTATTAATTTTTTAACTTAAATTCTTATATTGATTTTTAATTAACTTGAACGCGAAATTGAACTTATACGTTTGACAATTCTCTAAAATGACAATTTTCTAAACCTTACAGTTTCGATTTATGCATTATGAGAGAAATTGTCTCGCCGAAGAACCGACAAGCTGGAGAGTCCGGCAGCACTCCGGCGATTACGCGCGAAGGTATGAGAGAGAGAGAGCATGTGTGAGTGTCGCGTAGCGTAATAGCCTGCGAGAGAGCCACGCGACGAACGAGACTTCCTTCAACAGCGGCGTCGACGAAGACATCGGCGGATATTGTTCCGGAGGCGTGAAGCCGAGTAGGGTATCGTGGAGCGCGGGCGAAGTAATAGCGGCCTGATCCACCGCTGCGGCCTAGCCTACCGCAAAGTCACGAGACAAACTCAAATGAACCGCCAAAGCTCCGCTCCGAGGACGGGACTCCACAGTACCACCGGTACCCTGCGACCCCAAGGGGGAAGAGAATTGGCAATACTGCGGCAGCGGGATTAGAGAGCACCGGCAGGCTCCCTGCACGCTCCCTCTCTCGCTTGACGGGACCTTAGAAGCACGCGCGCTAATTGAATTGGTTAAATTTTTGTCTAACGGTACGAGCGAGATGCCACGGAGTCCGTCTCGCTCACGCGCTTAGCTCTTAAACCTTCTAAGTTTTATTATTTTCTTTCCCGGAGTGATTGTGTGTGTTGGATGAATGCAGCTGAGTCCGGATGGAGTGCAGCCGGCCGATCAACCGCGTCTTACGCGAATTCGTCGTCCCGAGACGACCCGTGCCGACCAAACGAGAAACGAGCTAGCCAGCGCGGCTTACGGGAATCTGCCACGGGACAGAGTGCGAATAACCGCTCGCAGGTTGTAACTGCTAGCCCCGATGTCTTGTATTCATTTTGTTTTTGTACATTAAATTTAAGTTTCTTTTATTCTAACTGCTTGTTGTTTGCATGGCTTGCTTCTCGCCTTTCCCCGCTTTCAGCTTCGAGCACGAGACGACGATTGGTAAGTACGATACTTTATCTAAATGGCTTGCGACGCTACCAGCCTCACGGAGTTGGTACGACTAGGTACGTAGAACTCTCTGGCGCGTAGGTGAAAAATTGCCCGATTCGGCGCATAGCGAAAGGTTCCGTATTTGTAGGAATTTACAGTATAGAATGAAAGTGTACATTATAGCATCTATAATAATGATTTATCCTATATATTGCACCGAACGTGACGGGTGTTCCTAAAGTATGGATCCATCTAAATAACTTTCCAGGGTCGCATTTTCCGGAAAAATGGTTCAGACAAAAGTAGCAGGATTTGGTCCAAGAAAGGTCGTAGGTCAATTTCTTG
>JAWWEM010026440.1:0-17896 GCA_035582935.1 Ormyrus thymus | reverse complement strand
TTAAATTAATTTGTTGAATTCCTAAATAAGATAAAATACTTATGATGCACTTAACGCTATTCACGTATTTAAGGTGCACCGAGAAAGAAATTTAATTGAATTGATTACATAAAAAACGAAATGGAAAATTGGAATAAGCAAATTTAATCTTTAAAAATGAATATAATTGATCGATACTCACTTAAAGCAGTAACCAGAAATAAACATCCAACTAGAAGGCACTTGGCAAAATCCATTTCTCTTGTTTCAACAAATTTTCTATAACTTACTGTTCTATTCTAACGGTCGATCGAAACTGACAAACGACACGGAGCGATGCGCCTATTATTGCGAGTAGATTTTACTGACAGAACAAAGGTTGCAAATAAATTACAGGCATGGATTTGTAATTGTTAAATCCTGAACGCTCATAAGCTTCCGACTCGATAAGCGCAGGTAAGCCCAGGGATTACTGTCATTAATTCTTAGAAAATTTTGGTATAAATTGTAAAGTACATTGAAAGAAATGTGTTTGAAAAAATTATTTTCTTACTTACATAAAATATTGAGAGGTTTCGAAAATACGCTTAAAAACTTATCAACATGTTTTAAATAGTTTAGTATCTATGTTGGTATACAAGAAGCTGTTATATTTAACATTTTAAAATACAAATGGAACTAATTTTCAGTCAAACTCGATAAATTTTATTTTTAAACCGACCAATTTTCTTTTTTTTTTCAAATTAAGTAATAAATAATTATCTAGAGTTTTTATTATTTGATATCATGAAATAATAGAATATCAAAATTTTATATTTTAAAAATCAATCTTCTTTACATCACATTTTATCGAAAACATGTGTTTATTACATTCTTTCTTTTGATATAAATTTGCTAATATATCATTAAAGATGTAATAATTCTCGGAACAAATGAAGGCCTTTATCAATGCAGCTTTAAGGATTAGAGTACATTGTTGTAATTCCCATGACAATGACTATTTTCCATTGCCAAATAACTTACTCAATATTAAGTTATTAGACGAAATTCCAGACTCTGAGATTAAGCTGTACTTTCCCGAAGGTTTTCGGCGTACTGAATCCGAATCTGACTTCTGTATCGTCAAACAAAGAATAACCATTAAAATAAGCTAAAATTACGTCAATGAACTTTTTATGCTACTTTAATGGTCATTCTTTGTTTGATTATAACTTTGGAACAAATAAAGATTTTTGGACAAAATTCTTTATAATCGATAGGATTTGATCTCACCTTCCAAATGCCGGCAGTTAAAATACTTGACAATTAACTGTCGGAAAGTTTTAAGTGATTAAACAAAAATCAATTGTTTTAGATTTTCGGTAAAAGAGTTCATAAACGTATGAAAAATCGAGCGCTAGACTGAGTGGATGCGGCTTTTTTCACACTTCAACGTAAGAAAACGTATTCCAAAGTTACAAGAAAATCCGTGACCCAAAGGTCGTGTCCTCTCCTAGTCAGTCGCGCGGAAACGAATGCTCGCGTCAACCGAACTCGATCATGATCTTCCGCCGACTTCAACGACCGACTGATCAAGACTTTGTCGCAATAAATTACATTAAATGAAAAGAATTCCGTTATTTAAAAATAGCGCAATCGCGTCGATAATGAATCGATGCGATTGTAGGAGCGATCTCAACGCTCTTGTACACAAGCTTCAGACTGACCCGCGACTCTAAAGAAAAAGGTCGGGACTACCGTATAATTAAGTCAATGATGATTTCGTTGTCGATTTCTTGATCCTATAAAGATCGAATCTTTATCTTAATCGATAACAAGCTTAAATCGCGATTTAAGCCGATGTTACTGGCAAAACTAGACAACTCGCGATGTTTGCTCAACATATGTAATGACCCAATAAGATGCTTTTATCCTGCATCACCACGAATCTAAAGGTATTACCAAGAGCTTGAATTCGTTTAATGAGAGGATAAGTGGCTTTGCACCATTTTTCGGAGTGCCCAAATCTGTAACAATCGGTGCATATTTGTACACGCGCAACGAAAGCTTCAACTTTCCTATATAAAACCACCGAATTTCGATAAATAACCGAAAACCACCGAATTTCAACTATCATTTTGAAGATTAGATGGGAATAGAATTTGTTCCGGATTGCGATGTGAGTCTTTTGCAAATTTCCGACTCTCCAAGATGGGGAAGTTTAAGTAAATTTAATAATATCTTGATTTGAAAGAATCGAAAAATAGTTTAAATTTATTTTTGTATGATTTAAGTAAAAATTCAAGATCTTTTGCGTTTCAACATGGAATTCTTTATGTAAAAGATACCCCATCCCCGTTTCACCAAAATGTTTAATTTTATCATTTATTGTTAGAATCACCTTGCATTTGTATCAAGATATATTATCCAATAACAGACCACCATGATGCACCTTATATCCGTTTTTCAGAATTTTGTAATAAAATTTAGATTCGAGCATAATATAATTAATTTGCATATCAATATTAGCCTCTGCATCATCATGCAATATTTTATCGTCAGTTTTGCTGGCCCTTTTGAAATAAGGCGCGAGCCCGATGCTCAAGGATACTCACAGTAGGTTATAAATGATCTATAAAAGAAAGCTCTTACCAAGGAGATAAATCAATAGATAATATAATTAACACGTAGATGACTCTGAAAAACCTGTTGCAATCTAAGGATAAAGATGCATCTTGCATCATTACTTTATTTCAACTCAGTCTATCTGCTTTATTTTTCTCATCTACTTATCTCATCTCATCTGGTTCCGGTTCTTCCGCAAGACCAAGAGTTAATAATAATTAATTAATTAATTAATTAATTCAATATACAGATATACTTCCTATGCTATTTCACCCTTGGAGCAGTTTTGCACAATCGCAACGCAACCCTGGCAAGACCGCAACCGGCAACCTGCAACCACCAGCTACATATTTTTAGTACACATTTTCGCCACTATAGCGCGATTGTCATTTTGTTTACGAATCACCCTTGAGTATGGAAAAAGTCGTTGCCAGTTTTTAAAGTTCCCTCCAAAAGAAACAGGTTAGGAATATAAATGACGAATTAGGAACGAAGATTGTTGCGTAGTGTTCTAGATAAAGTCGCAGAAGGCATTCATTTCTTGGAATGGCTCAACGAAGAAGTAGAAATCGTCGCAAATCGTCCATCAATGCATCCGGCATTCTTGATCAAAACACAAATGTTTACAATGACGGTAAGGCCTTTTATTATTACTTTTTAGCCGATGAACTTAGGTATTTCTTTTCTCAAGATATTGCAGTTAATTTTTTTTAATTTTAATATAAAAAATATATATATATGTATTTATTTATATATATATTTATTAATTTCAGTCTTTATACATGACCCAGAAATAGACTGGTTAATACAAATATTATAAATAAATAAATATTATGATACAATAATAATGCATAAACTTACATATTAACTTGTTTACATTAAAATTGAAATCTCGCACTTTAGTCTAATTCTATCCTGACTATTTACATTGATCATCTTTGTCGCCTTCCATTTACATATTTTAATTTTTTTTTTCTTTTTTCTATATTAATATCTTATCTTCGCACTTAACTAATCTATCAGTCTTTCTTTAATATAAATAATTATCTTTATGAATAAATCAACCAAAATTTCTTCTATTTTAGATGATCCTTTATGGTATAATAAGTCAATTGTTCGGCCATCAACATCATTAATTGTAACAAGGAATGCAAGTTCTTTGTTAAATCCTGACTCTATGCTTAACGAATCTCAAATAACTGAAAAGTGGTTTAACAATCTGTCAAAATCAGAGAGTTCTAAGTTAATAGAAGAACACGCAAGAAAAAATCGTGAAGTAAATCAAGAAGATGGTAAATTATGGTTTAAACTTACAAATCAATTAATTTAACATAAATTAAATATTTTTGTTGATAAATGTAATTTACAGATGAAGATGGTAGCAGTCACGTAAATCCTACTACAGAGTCAGAAAGTGAGCATGAGTCTCAAAAAAGAAGAGCACGATTTGGAATGAATAAAAAAAAGAGTAATAAAAGTGATAAAAGTAATGCTTTTTTAAAGGCTTTAGAACAAACCACAGATTCACATACAAAAAATTTGACTCGAGTTCAAATACATGAAGAAAACGAAAGTCATGTAACTAGCGATGAATCAAGAACAATTAGAAAGATGCTTCCAAACACTTACAAAAATCAAAAACAAGCAACAGAAGAAACTACAGACAATTTTGATGAACTATTTAACAGTGACAGTGCATCAGAAAAAATTCAAATGAATGCATATAGTTCCACACCTACTTTGAAAGGAAAAAATAAAAATAATAATTCAATTGATGATGTTGCACATAAACTTAGAAAAAAGCAAACTGAAAACATAGAAAAGGTGAAGCAATCAACTAATGCATCAAAAAATCTTTCTAGTTTAAACACTTCAACTACACAATTGCGCAATAGAAGTATTACAAAAAATTCAACAAAAGTTTTGAAAAAATTTCTCAAAAAAAACCATCCAACAGTTATTGAAGATACTGTATTAAGTACAAGTATAACAGGGAAATATCCAAAACGAAGAGCTCCTTTATTTTCGCAAGAAAACAAAAGTAAAACTGAAAATTTCTTTGATGCTGCGTTAGATACAGATGCATCACAAGAATCAATTGTAAGTATTCATTTTATAAGTTTTTAATATAGATATAGATATTTTAAAACCTTCACTTATTTAGAAATTTAAGTTCTAACAGGAGAAACACAAGTTTCTATAAAAAAATGAGAAATTTAAAACTTTATTTTATATTTATTGATTGTTGATTTGTTTAGGAAACTATAAAATTACCAAGCCAAGAAAAAAACGATAAAATTACCTTTGATGAAAATAAAGCAGATGATGCAAACGCAAGTGAAAGTTCATCAATTCCAAAAAATATAAGAAGAACTAAATCAATATCAACAATTCCAACTAGACAATCCCAAAATAGGAATTCTATTAATAATAATAATAGTAATGGACCAGAAACACCAGAATCTCCAGAAGAAGAAGTAAGTAAAAAGTAATCGTTTCCCATACAAATTAAAATTCGAATTAAATATTTATTTCTAAAGGTTAAACGGTATTTTCTTTTAAATATATAATAATTTAGAAAATTAATTTAGCTTAAAATTATTTATGTTTTACAATAAAACTCGTTTTTATTTAGAGTAACGATAATGCTAATGAGAGATTAACAAACCATCATGCTACACAAAAGTCGAAAAATAAGTTAAATAACACGTCTAAATTACTGAATAAATCCAAAGAAAATAAATCATTAAGTCGCAAATTTGTAACAAATAGTCACCAAAATATTAGCATTAATAAAAATGTATCAATCAATGGTTATAATAAAAAAGGTAATGAAGAAGAAATGAATACAAGCTCAGAAGAATTATCGGATAATCAAAGTAAACAATCAAAGGTATAAATATAATTTTCATTGGTACAATTCTATTTATTTTGAAAATGTACATAAATACTGAATTTTTGGCAACCACTATTCAAAATTGAAAACTTCATTATTTAATCAATCTTATAATATTTATTTTAAATATTATCTTTAGAGCAACAAAAAAGAAAAATCAAATCGCTTGTCTAAGCGAGAAGAAAGTCACGTAATTAATAAATCTAAAGATTCAGCAATTTCTTCAAATCAACTGAAAAAGAATTTATCAACAAGTTCGATTGTAGATGTTATCAATTATTCAGATGAAAGTTCAGAGGAAGAAATTTTATCAAATCCAAACGTTACAGATAAAAATAAACCTCGTCCACTGAAAAGAAAAAATTCTGATGCAGAAGTAAGTACTCCTTAAGAAAATGGAATAAAAAATAAATACATAATTATTAATATTTCAGCTTTTAAAAATTTTTACTCTCAAATTACAATTTAAAAATATTATTGATAAATTTTTGTTACTGCAATATTAGCAGTTTAAACAGTTCAATTTTATCAAACATTTTCCTCTTGTTTAGATAACATAACAGCATCAAAATAGTATAATTCGCACCTAGGGAGGTAAAGTATTGGTAAGCCCATAGCACGTGTCAATTTACACGCGCTATGGGCTTGCCATTTTACCTCCCGTGGAGCGTATACTATTTTTTTGCCTAGCGAGGATGAAAATACAACGTTCCCGATTCGGCGCCGGGAGGGAAAGTAGTACTTTCGGCCCGCTAGGCAAAAAACACCATTATTAAACTAAATTTTATTATTTAATTACCAAATTCTTTTGAATTAACTAAAAAATAAAAATTATATTTATATAGATCATATATATCATATATCATACAGGATAAATATAGTAAAATTTAAATGTTTTTATTTTTGCAGTCTGATAATGAAAAAGAATCTTCTAAAATATCTCGAAAAAGTAAATCAAAAACAGCTCTGAACGATTCAAGATTTTCATCTAAATCAATTAATAAATCATTAAATAGTTCCATAAATGGTACGTTGATGAAATCTAAGAGGCAAGAGATATCTAGAAATAACATTCAAGATGAAAGCGACGGCGATACTTCAACTATGCCAAAATATATAAGAAGAACAAAATCACGATTATTCTTTACAGAAAATTCACCCGAAAAAGATAACGATGAGAATGAAGTTTTGGATGTTGTTACACCAACTGAACAAGACGAGGTAAATTATTGTTTGATAATTTATTTTTATTAACTTATTAACAAATATGTTTAAAAAATTCATTAACTGAATTTTCATATTTAAAAATAATGTTTTTAACATATACACATCAATATTATATCTAAATTTAAAACTAGATCAATCTCCGTGTATCGTCAGTAGAAAAGACTAAGGAATCTTTAAACAGCTTGTCTCAACTGCGCGAGGAAATGGAAGTGCAAGTTACCATTGAAAGAATGCCAGAAAAAATAATTTCTCATGAAGAAAAAAAGAATAAAAACCATAGCAAAACCGAAGGAATAGTAAATAATTCAATGAATAAATCAAGATCTAAAAATGTCACGAGTAAAAAGATTTCTAGAAATTCAGAAAGCGTTGAAACTTCACAAGAAAGCAAAGAAAACAATGTTTCCATCAGCCAATCTAATTTAAAAGTGGTCGAGAAATCTATGATTAATGGACGCGATAAATCTCGTGAAAAATCAGTAGAGACATCTAGCGATGGAGTATCTGATGTAGTGGTAATATTTATTTTTCAGCTTTTGACTTTATTTTTTGTAACGCTATAATACATACTATTTGCATACAGTTTCAGAATTGCCAACAATTCAGTTTCCAAAGTTTTTGAGTTTTACTTAAAAATTTTTCCTTGTAATGCCATTCCGTAGATTAAAACAAAACAATATATTAACAAACTAACAAATTAACAATTTAAAAATCATATTTCATATGTATGTAAATTAAATACATTATAACATTTCAGCAAAATCAAGACAAAGTGAATCATCACAAAACATTATCTCCTCAAAAATCAATGATGAGACCAAATGTTAGTGACGATTTGCTACAGACACCAAATCCTGGGCAATCAACTCTAAATCCACATGGTAAACCGTTGACGCGTATAACAGAGTTTTCTTTCGGTAACAATGTTATCAACGAGGATGATTTGGGCTCGAGCGTGTCTACACCACCTTCTAAATCTGTAACTCCACCGTCGTCTACGAAACAAAGTAAAGAGAAAGAGAGAAGTCATAATAATCATCAAAACGATGAAAGAGAAGACGAAGACGTGGATGTTACGCATGATAGTGACGTGAATGAAAATCCGCTGATTTCACGAAATTTAAATGATATTCCTCCCGACTCTGACAAATCTACGCACAATAACCAGTCTACAGAACTTTCAAATATTAGGTAAGTTTCAATAAAATTAATATATGAAATGATACCTTATACTTTTCAGTTACTTAAGTTTTATCAATCAAAAATATTGTTAAAAAAAGTTTAAAAAATAGCACATCTTTTTTCTCATATTATTCATTACCATTATAACAACATTATTCATCCTAAGACTAATATTTATTAATAAATATTGATTTTATTAATTAAATTCACACTTCAATATTGTAAAAACTAAATAAAAATAAATAAATAATGAACTTGAATACAAACAATGTTACTAATAAATCTTTTTTCAATTAGCCGACGTCCAAAACGAAAAAGTCGAATCGAAGATTACATGATAGTAGACGATGAAACAAAATGGGTCGAAATAAAGAAAAAAACAGATGCAATCTATGCAGAAATAGAAGAACGTATGAAACAAGAAGAAAAAATCCGCCAAGATCGTGAACGCGAAAAACTTTTCATTGAAAAGAAGTTTCAATTGGCCATGAGAAAAGCAGAAGCTGAAAAAAAGAAAAAACAAAGAAAGCCCGTTGATAAAGCTTACTATGTTAATGGTAAAATTTATAAACAACCAAAATTACCTCGACCAAAACAATGGGCAACGGATAGACTTTACAAATATTTATGGCGTTGTATGGAACCTAAATATGGTCATAAAACGCGAGTCAAATCGGAAGAATTCGTAATAGAACTATCTAATATTGTGACTGTCATCTCGAGACGGAAAAAATATGACAATTACAAATCCGATCTCGAAAAGCTACTTATTATCATGGCTAAACTCAATATCATCAAAACTAGATATGATTTTTACCGATTCTGTAGCGATTTCATGCCGTATAGCTTTAGAATCAAAGTTGTTCCAATGCAGTTACCAGGCAATGAAAGAAACATTCCCTTTGATCCAGATAGTGTGTTTAAGCTGATCTTAAAAGCGAAAAAACGCACTCCGCATATAGAAGAATCGAATCATGAAAATGAGAGTGAAACTAATAACGAAGACCAAAATGAAAGTAACAACGATAGCGACAGTAAAAGTGAGAGTGAAACTAATAACGAAGATCAAAATGAAAGTAACAACGAACGCGACAGTAAAAGTGAGAGCGAAACTTGAGAATACTAGTTCAAATTTAAGCTCCCACAGATTTTTTTTTTCAATTCATGATTTGCTTAAGAAGTATTATATATTTTTAAGTTTTTAGAATAAAGACTTTATTTTTACAGAAAATTAATTATAGACTTACATAAGTATACTGCGACGTAATTTAATACTATATTATACTGCAAGTGCTCAAAGATCCGTACGAGAAACACGTTTTCGTAGCTGTACAGTACAAACTATTTTTTAAAAAGAAATGCACAAAGTTCAATTTTCTGAAACTGTTTAAAAATAGTACACGTTGCGTATGCTACTTTTCTAAACGTGTGCGCAAAACTCGATTTGCGACGCCTGCATAACGTACTGATTTAACACTCAGGTGCACAAAATACTTGCTTTAAGTCGAAAATCAAATTTTTTGCACATGTTTAGAAAATTAATAAACGCAATGCGTGGACACTTGTTGCGGAATGCACTATTTTTTTTTTTTGTCATTACATTCCGTGCTCCTACAGAAGCTTTAAACTTGGTACAATGTATACAATTAGTTAAATGTAAAGAAAAGTTTTTAAAAAATGTTCTTGTGCCAATGAAAAAAAGATTTGATGTGCATTGGAATATGCATTAAACGATATGATTACAACTCGTGTGGTCTAACGTAAAAGTTATGTAAAATTTGAAAATCAATATTTTAATAATTGTAAAAAAATAAAATAAATATAGCTAAATATAATTTATTAACATCTAAGTACTACTGACGCACAGCAAAATGTATTGCCTACAAATATGTGATAAACCATGACACATTTTTGTACAAATATTTTATTAATATAAGAATTATAATGTTGATATATTTATAGAGAAAGACAAAATAAGATTATTCCTCAATTTTTGTACGTTACATTTGCCAATTTATAAAATATTATAATTATATTGTTTACTTTACTTAGGTACTATAATAACTTGATGACGTGTTTATGTATTATCTTTTGTTTATTTAAATAAATCTTACCTGTATGACAGGGACAATTACTATTGTGCATGTATACATTTTCCTTCTTTAAGAATATTAAAATGTTTTCCACTGTCAGCGGAGAAAGAAAATATATAATCTGGATACTGAATAATAATTCTTATCTAATCTTAAATAATTTATATTAAACCGTCAATAATATAAGTATTTGAAATTTTTTCTCGTACGAAGGGATTTTCTAAATGACGTAATTCACAAGCGTATTATTATGCTCAAATGCTTGCATTACACCTTTCTCGTCGCTCCATATCGTTCCGGTAATTAATTCACTTGTGTAAGGCATAAAAATATTATGTCCGTGAAATTCCCGCCTTTCTCATTTGGAACAGAACAATATTCTGTTTTACGATAACAATTTTTTCTTTTGTCCGAAGGTCATATTTCGCCACGAAAATTTGATTATACCAGCGTTCTTACAAACGCGAGCATCTTTGTGCGTGTTAATAATAGGAAATTTTTTATTATCCCGGCAAAAATGAATTATTTAGGACTTAATTAAGTTCTCGATGAAAAGCGAGTCGAATAAACGTCCATCAGATGTAACACGATAAACTCAAAAATCGACGGTCATTTAAAAAAAAAATGTTATTCTGAAAATCAAAAGTACATGTAATACACAATTATATACACAGTATATATTCTCAAAAGCGTACAAGCACAATTAAATATGCAATCTCTGTCCCTAAAATTCACTAGAGTTAACTATTAAAACGAAGTGCCGCATCTCGGGAAATTGGCAGGCGGTCTGACGAAGTCTTCGTGCTCTCCCACTTTGAAGATCAAAGCCATTCCTATTTCCGCGTGCACTTCAAAGTGGCAGTGCATCAACCAGTACCCTGTAAGAATCAGCAAGTGCCAGTTTAATTTACAGAAAAGCTCCCTCGTCACATACCGCCGCGTCAGCTTGATTTCATTACGAAAAATGCATCTCACCAGGATTATCAGCCAAGAACCGAATGACAGTGAAGCCTCCGTTAGGAATCATAACCGTATCCCTGAGAGGCGCCGAGTTCAGCTTCCGCGGAATTTTGCCCTCCTTGTCCATCTGCTTAATCTGCTCGACCGTCACGGAACTGTTTACCTGCTGCATTGCGACCACTCGGAAGTGAAAACCGTGCAGATGCAGCGGGTGGTTCACTTTGACGGTTCCTGTTACGGAGGTCGATGTAAATTACATTCGGTTCGTTTAGAAATTAAATTCGGAAAGTGGACGTGTAAACATAAAGTTTTGCTCTAATTATAAAGCGATAAAAATGCTCCCGATAACGAATTATCTAATTTGCGCACGTTATCATCATTGGCTCGTATTAAATTATTCAAAATATCGTAAAAATGCCTTTTATCCTTCAACCCAATGTCGTTGCAATCTGCCACTCCAAAAATTATCAATACGATCCCCAATCAGCGCGATACAATTACGCACTACCAAAGAGAAGCCTTAAAAACAATTACGCACCCTCGTCGACAATGACGAGCTCGACGACGCTGTCCCTCCTCACCTCGAGCACGTGGGTGCACGAGCAGTACTCCTTCAGGCAGTTCTGCACCGTGCTCTCGTTGCAGAAGCGGCCCGGCTCGATCATGTCCGTCTGCGTGAGCAGGGGGAAGGGCGGCATCTTCATGTTTATGTGGTTGAGCTGCCACAGCGTCTTTCCCTTGCGCAACGAAGGCGCTGGAAATGATATTTTTCTCTTTTTTATTTCCGTTCGTTTTCGAAGGAATTGTGGTGGTTTGAAGCGCGTAATAGATTGTAAATGTGAAAGATGACTTGTTGCGCCAGAAATTCTTATTTAAAATTTATTAAAGCAAGTAAATTGTTAGTGATTTATCTCGATTATGAATTTGTCAATTAAAAGCTATTAACCTTCATAAGGACGAAGACTTCTTTTTCTTAAATTTTTTGTAGTATTCCTTTCTTCTAAATCAAAGTAATCGTACGTAATGTAGAATTGATAATCGGCTTTAATTTTGCTAGTTTCGTCGTCATCGTCGGTGGCATTCAAAGAGGCAATGCAAAAGGACCTTGAACTTTCCGTTCCTCGGTTGTAAGGGTTTAATTCCTGCAAAACAGCATTTTCACTCTTGAATCAATAATAATTTAGCCAAAATTCGCGCTAACGACAATCGATTCAATATAACCATACGCACCCTCAGATTTTCGTCAATCGGAGTATCGAATTTCACGTCTGCCGTCGGATCAGTATCAGGTGCACCTTTATAGCGCAGTACAGCCACTTGGTGTGCTTTTGTCAGATTGCACGCACTCGAACTTCTAACGATTACAATAAACGTTGGGGATTTAAAGCGCATAATTTGAAGTAATTCGAAAGATTAAAAAAGCAACTGACCCTTCTTTTCCCGAAACTCTTATCCAAAAGTTGTCGATCTCTTGAGCTGCGGTTACGACGACATCATACCTTTCTCCCGATAAGATTCGCACCGAGTCAACTGAAATGCGTTAAAATTAAAAAAATTATCAATCGATTGATAATTATGCAGTCGGGACGTAATTGGTCATTTCTTATACCCTCAACCGGTTCGACGTCGCTTCCGTCCATGCTGATTACGAGCATCGTATGATTATCGAAGCTCAAGTGCATCGAGCAGTCTTGCACGCCGGCATTGATTATCCTGAATCTGTATCTTAATCCCTGAAAAGAAAAGCGATAAAAGTACATCAGGAATTTTTCATTTTTACCGGTAAATTTTAGATTATTTCATTGTACGTATGATTAAATAATATATTTTCTTAATACGTACATGGAAACTAATTTAAAAATACCAAATTCATTTTCCGCCTGACTTCATTTATCTTGTTTTTAACAAATTTTTAAAAAATGTGTAAATTAAAGAATATTATTGTCGCCAATAAAAATTATTATTGTTATATTAAGATGTTACTACTATTCATAATATTGTTAGCAAGTCTAAGAACTGGTTCCAAATCATTAATTAGTTTTTAAGTTACTTTTAAGATCTCCGGCCCTGTGTACAGGTGCACTCGCGCCTCTGCAGGTTGCATTATTGCATGCAATTGTATAATATTGCGATTGTCTGGAGTCAATAAAGGCAAATAAACACAATAAGATTGTAATGATCATTGCAAATGTTTGCATTAGCATTTTCGTATACGGCCGAAACAATAAGTCACCCCAAGCGATCCCAAAGAACAATACAAAAAAGTGCCGAATAATTAACGTCGTCCCCCTCAAACCTCGGCAAACAAAGCACAAGATCCTTACCTGCTCGACTTCGAACAGGGCGGTGGGCGTGTGAACCTCCCTCCCGTCGACGTCCTTGAAGCCCTCATAGCGCCCGAGGCCGTTGACGAGCAGGGTGTGCGGTCGGACCGACGCCCTCGTCAGGGTGGACAGAGCGAACTCGGCCGCGCCGAGGATCTGCGACCAGTCGGAGAGGACCATCAGGTGCTCGTCCAGGTCGTACAGCTCCCGGTGGACGTCGGCCTGCGGCGGGGCGCGGACTATCAGAGGCCCGAAGACTCCCTCGCCCCGCTGGTCGTCTGTGGGGGGGAAGGGATCTTTTGAGTCGGTTGGTATTTTAGTGCGATTTATCGCTATCTGGCTTGCCCTCGCCTCGCAGATGGAGAGGAAGCCCACTTTTATCCGGGGATAAATCGAATTGCACGATGGATTTTTTTTCGTAATCCTCCGAGATAACGCGAAGGAGGCCATTGTCAAAGAGTCTTCGCGCAATTCGCTCCCACCTTGTATACTTTAAACTACGCCGAAGCAGCGCCGTTCCTTCGAAAAACGAAACCACTGTGCAAACACTCACTGGAGTGCGAGTGCCACATGTAGGTGCCGGTCCGGTCGGGCAGGAAGTCGTAGCGGAACGAGTGGCCCGGCATGATCGGACACTGGCTGACGAAGGGCACGCCGTCCATGTGGGGCGACCGCTTCATGTCCTGCCCGTGCCAGTGGATGCTCGTCGTCTCCGTCGCCAGGTCGTTCCTCAGGTCGACGATTATACGGTCGCCCTGGCACACCTGCAGTTTTTAGGAAGTTAGGCTCGGGAGGGACTGGAGTAGGGAAAGCGTTTTGTTGGAGTAGTTTTCCAGCTTTCGTTTGATAGCGCGATAAGAGCTTGTTATTGACCCGCCTTATCTCTATAACTAATCCGTTTTATTCAATTTGTTATTTGTCGTAAGAAAGTTGTTTGTTTGCGGAAGCAGTATTGTTGGCTTTACAGTGTTCAATTCAATATTAAATTACTTTTATACACACTGTTAAAAAAAACACTATTATTGAATTTAATTTAATTTGTACTTTTTAATTTCAATTTACTGTAAATGTAAATTAAATTTAATGAAAATTCTAAAATTTAATACACATTTACATTAAATCTAATAACAAATTTTGAAATTTAATAAAAAAATTCGTAAATTTAATATACGCTTTTGCAAGAAAACTTCATAACCTTCTAAAATTGTTCTTAAAATTAATGACATTCCTAAAAGTGCCTTATATCATTGAATCCGCCTTCTTCCTCAAACAATCACTGTACTCATCCGACAATCGAAAAGGCCTCCAGCCCGCATAAAAAGCCAAACCGCGATTAATCTCACCTCGACGGCCGGTCCCGGCAGCTGCGTATTGATGAGATACAGCGCCTTCGCTCTGCCCTCCGCGGAGACGCAGCCGGGGCTGAAGCAGTCCTCCCTCTCCAGCGGGCACTCCCCGCAGGCGTGGCTCATGGACGCGTAGATCGCCAGGCTGAACTCGTAGCGGCACGTCATCGGCTCGGCCCCGGCCCTGCACGGCCTCCGGCACGGGTGCGGATCCCGCGCCGCGACTGCGGAGGAGAGGAGGCGCGGTTATTCGGGCCGGTGGCTGGGAAGGTCGCGCTTGGGAAGGAGCTTCGGTACGCGAATTTATGTTTGATCGGCGGTTCGAGGGCTCGAGTGGAGGGCTTTGTTTAGAAAGTTCGGTACTCGTGCGAAGTAAGCATGAGCGGAGAGCTTGGGTGAACAGTTTGAGAATGCTTGAGAATTTTTGAGATTACTGCTGCGATAGTAGTTGAAGTTCTTTATTAGAGACCAAGTAGGTCTGCTCCCGTCGCCGGTCGGCGGAGATCTAAAAGTTCGTTGACGGCGAGCGGTCCCACGCTCAAAAGTGCACGTCTTGCAGTTTTGAGCGTGAGGACCAAAGGGCAGCAGCGTTCGGATGCCGAAGCGCGCAGCGGCCGAGCGCGAGTCCTCGGATAGCCAAGCGGCTCATCCGTGACAATGCTGATGTTTCTTTTTTTTTAAATTTATTATATTCGACTATTAAAAGAGATAGATAAGTTCAGAAGGTTTGGAGCAATTTTGCGCGGGTAAACTGGCCAAAAACTGCTAAATAAGCGCTATAATGTCCTAATTCATAAAAGAACCAACATTTAACACCAAAGCAACATCTTTTTTATTTCTGTGCTCTAAACGTAATTTTTCAATCACTGGAAGAACTTGTAAACTGCTACGCAACTGTACTTAAGAGGATGTCGGAGCCGGGCAGGTTCTGTCTAAATCAGTTGTAATATAATACTTTATTGCTATACCTACACGGAAAATACCTTTTTTTTTAATAATGTGACAGTAATTATTTAGTATTACGAGAAAAAAAATACGTGCGAGAGAGACAGAAACTGTCCGGCTCCGACATCCTCTTAAACAATTGACATTATTTTCTGCCGAAATCAAAACTCGCTTCTTTTTAAACACACATCGTCCGCGTATACATTTAATCGCGCAATTAAAACGCACGTTTTCCCCGAAAAAAGCTCAACCCACGAACCAAACGCCCTCAGGCTCGCTGCGCAAAAATAAAGCGTATAATCAAGCAGTATTTACATTCGGCGCCGACGCTGAAAAGTGGCCCGGAAGCCAGGAGCCCGAGGCAAAAGGTCGCGGCGACGGTCGTCGCCATTTCTTCCCGGAGCGTCTAGGTTCACCCGCCGGCAATCGATCGGCGACTCGTAGGGCGCCCCGTCGAGCGCTTCGGGTAATTAAAGAAGCGCTTGTTTATCTTATCGTCAGGCACGAGCCTCCTCTGTTACGTATGCAAATAATATCAAAGCTCGTCTCGCGCGACTTGATTTCCGAGTCCGATAAGGCAGCGGGGGACTCCTCGTTGTCGGATGTGGAAGGGTTGTTTTTCGAGTGCGACCGATAAAAAAGTCTTGCCGCGAAATTTTCCGACGCGCGATGCCTTTGTCGTGCTTCTTGGCTTACGGCAGATACAGCTGGGATCAAAATATCGTGCATTTAAGGTTTATACAGGTTTATTGCTGAGGTATTTTTCGCGCGGACAAGCTATTTTTATGTTGCGCACAGCCGAAAGTCCTGCGTGACGATCTTTGAAATTTGACATTTTTCTGGTGATTATCGAGAGCACTCAAAAGCAACAGTCGATACAAAAATGGATTATGAGCAAAAGTGAAGGCGGATTTCAAAAGAAAAGAAATTGGAATTTAATTTGAAAATATGCTGATATAAACTAGATATAACTTTTAATTTTTAAATATATTATTACAAGAGGATGAGAAAAGGATAAAAATTTTTTATCATACATTAGTTATTCACTCATTACATCCAAATCATCTTTGTGCGCAACAAGTTTTTAAGTTTTATTTTTTAGATAAATGTAACGAAATGCTATTTGCTTTGTAACAATAGCATAGAATTTTTTGTACTGCTCCATTTATGAAAATAATCATTTTTAGGAGGTGCTTGTGTCGTAAGAGGAACTTGCCCAAATCTAGCATTATAATACTTGCATTCACCTTTTATTTTTCGTTTTACTTTAGTTTCAGGGAATCAGTCCATTTTATTTTCATGCAAATCGCATCCGGGAAAATTGGAAAATTTATAATGATGCAAGATTTCATTCTCTAACATGAAAGTAAGTAGACGAGAGAAGAATTTTTATACAATATTTTTTACAGTTGATTTTTAAACATCTGTTAAGTTGATAAACCAAATCTTTCTTATCATTTTAACGAAGCAGTCAAAAAGACAATGGTTTTATAATCTTTTTTACAGTTGATTCTTAAACATTTGCTAATTAGCTGTAAATTTAGAAAATAAATCTATCACTTTTACAATTCGTAAATATTGAGCAATTAAATTTAATGGACATCAAAGTCCAAAAATATCAAAGTTGAACATACAGTGGAAGTCAGAATTTTTATCAAACGTGAGTATTTCAACACTTACTTCACAAGGAAATTATTACAAAAGATCAGATTTGATTGAGTTACTTAAAAAATTTGACGAATTAGGAAATGCACCTGTTAAGGTGTATCCTACGTTCAAGTGGGTTTTTTCAATCTTGGATTAATCATCGCGTGTGATAATAATCAAATTTAAAATATATCATTATATCGCATAGATTTTTTTGATTATTTATTTTAATTAAACGCGTTCTCCTTATACTTTAATTTAGAGTTACGCGTGCAGTACTAGTAATTTGTTACCGATAAAATCAAACGAATGATGCAGATGTACAGTATATTTGATATCTTTTTTAAACGGTTACATTTATCGATTATGCAACATTACTACATTAATTGTGACTTATCACTTAATAAGTTCCAGGAACAAATGAATTTGAAATATAATCTGTATACGTGGAAAATAATGCGAAGTCGGTTCTGTTGGAAGTGCAAATATAGCCATATTACAATGTCAATAAAAATAGTCATTCGTGCACCGATGTAATAAAAGCAAAAGCTTGAGAACATAATTATACGTAACCGCTAGTACGCGTAATTGTAATAAAAGCACGTGTACGTACAACGCAAACAAAATTTTCAAGTAAATATAACCTAATTAACAAATTTACGCCCTTCGATCGAAATAACGTCGTAGACACCC